>JAPTYR010000019.1:13900573-13912466 GCA_029814505.1 Siphamia roseigaster | reverse complement strand
CACTGTTGAAGCCGCTGCATGAGCTGATTTACCCCAATCTGTCAAGCTGCACATACGCAAACATAGATACGGACAGAGAAAGCATGAGTGTTTAAAAGGTAGCAGCTGGTACAATAGCAGTTACTGCTTACCTCCAGCTCTTGTTGGAGAATTGACAGGCCATACTGTCCATGTCTACCAAGCCATTGCCTTGTCCAAACACGTCGCCTGTTTTTTTTTTGTGTGTCTGCACACAGAATGGCACAGATTGCCAGGGCAATGCATCTTTCTTTATTGACCATAGTGAGCCTCTGTGAACATCCAAACATCTAATTCTGGCTTCTTCTTCTACTTCTTTTTCTTCTTCTCCTCCTTCCTCTACGTTTCAATTCCAGACACAACAGTCTGACCGTGTCTGACGTGTCGTGTAGTGTGAGCATTCAGATCGCACCAGACCATCGGATCGTATAGTGTGAGAACAGGAATCGTGAGCTGCAAAGTTTGAAGCCCTGCGATTCACTCATACAGTATGAACAGCAGCTTATTACCGTAATTGAAAAAAAAATGAATAAATAAATTGCAGTGTATGGCCGGCTTTACTTGGTTGTGGTCTCCTTTTGTCCCATTATGTAAATATTGCTTAACTTTGACCCCATATTGTCAGCTGGAAAATGCCACCAGTGCCATGCAGATTTTAGCATGTTGCTGGTTTACCAAATTGTGAACCATTGAATGCCAAGACTGATTTTTTTTTCTCTGCAAAATTGCAACTTGTTTTTTTCTTCTGCAATCTTGAAAATATTTCTGCAAATTGCAGAATGCAGACAGGTACTTCGAATGCTGATATACAATTGTCAAAAGAGGTTATTTCAGTGCCAATACTGACAATTCCATAAACCAAACAGGTATGAATGTCTTTCAAATATGGCCTATTTAGAAATTAAAATATGCTCATTCAGGATCATGCTTTGCATTGCCATAAAAATTATGGCTTAGATATTGTTATGTAGTATGTTTGTGTATGATATTTTCATCAAGTCAGAAAAGCTTCACACTCACCAGATTTTCTTCACAGAGCTCCCTGAACTGCAGAAATTTCTGGGACATCAGAAGCTGAGCACTACCCACAGCACTCCTCATCTTGCCGAGAACTATGGACAGAGAAAGCACAGAGCCACACCTGCATCACTCTACCCCTGAAAAAAAAAATGATGATGATACACAATGTATGCTCTGCTGAGAAAAGCCCTCAGGTTTTATGTTTAACAGAGTAATGGGTAAGATTTCAAGGCATGATCCTACATAATCACTGGAACCAGAACATTAATTATTATTCTTTATTATTAAAGATCCATTTATGGTGAATGGACTGAGCTTATATAGTGCATTTTATGCACTATATAAGTGCTCAAAGCACTTTACAGATCCTCACATTCACCCATTCACACACACTCCCCAGGAGTTCAGTGTCTTGTTCAAGGACACTTCGACATGAGGACAATCGGAACCAGGATTCCAACCGCCAAACCTTTGGTCATTGGACGCCCGGCACTACCAGCAGAGCCACAGCTGCCCACTAAACAATGATCGGTTCCCAGTGTGGGGATAATGTGGTGTTTCCACTGAATTCTAACTCTAGTTTGCTCTATTGTGAATGAAATATGGGTTTATGAAATTTTCAGATCTGTGCATTTTGTTTTACTTTTATGTATTTAGTTTTTTTTTTTTACTCAGTATTCCAACATTTTTGCAATTAGGCTTATATTATTTCCATCCATCCATCCAATTTGGGGCTGGTTCACAGCGGGAACAGTCTAAGCAGGGATGCCCAGATTTCCCTTCCCTTGTTATCTCATCTTATCTCACCATCTGAACCTGCTTTATCCTCACTAGGGTCACAGGGGTTGCATAGAACCTGTCTTGTGCATGTCTTTGGATGGTGGGAGGAAGCTGGAGTATGGGATAAACATCCTGCTAAAACGTTTGAGCACGTAGAAATATTGTATGCTCATGAAAATAATTTGTGTATATGTGGAAATATTTTGTGCTTGTTAAAAAAAAATGGTTGCGTGAAAAACTCTTCCGTGTCTGTAACAAAGTTTTGTGTTTGTAATGTGTGCTTGTAGATGCAATTGTTGTACATGTAAGAAAATATACTTCGTATTTCTGAAAAAATATTTTGTATCAGAAAATGCAGGGTAGAGGTACCTTCATCTACAGGCACAGATATTTTTTTTTTTTTTTGAGGACAAATTATCTTCACGAACACAAATTCCTTTTACGAACACAAAACTTGTGTGTGGTTCAGCCAATTAAGTGTAAGTGTAAAGAGTTCCCTTCCCACTGTTGTCGTGCCGTCTCCCATTGCAGCAGCAGGTAGAAAAGGTGTCTAAGAATTTTCAGCTCCTTCTTTCACTTCGGTGCCCTTGCCATTTGAAAATCAAGGTGGCAATCTGATTGGCCAATTAAGTAAGATATTTGGTGATTGGTTGAACCACACACAAGTTTCGTGTTCGTAAAAAGAACGTGTGTTTGTGAAGATAATTTGTGCTCAAATAAAACAAAATTTGTGCCTGTAGGTGAAGGAACTCCTACCCCCCATTTTCTGACACAAAATATTGTTTTCACAAATACAAAGTATATTTTCTTACATGTACAACAATTACATCGACAAGCACACATTTTTTATTACAAACAAAACTTTGTTACAGACACGGAATAGTTTTTCACGCAACCACATTTTTATTTATTTATTTATTTTTTTTTTACAAGCACAAAACTTTGTTACAGAGACAAAATATTTTTTATGCAAGGACACATTTATTTATTTATTTATTTTTTACAAACAAAATATTTCCACGTATACACAAATTTTTTTCATGAACATACAATATTTATACGGGCTTGAACGTTTTGGCAAGATGTTCATTTCATACTAGAGTACCTAGAGAGAACCCATGCAGACATGGGAAGAACATGCAAATCACATAGAAAGGTCCCACCCACCGATGTTGGAATCGAACTCAAGACCTTCTTGCTGTGAGGGATTAGTGCTATCCACTGCACCAGTGAGTCATCCTTCCCTTGTTACATTATCATTTAAGTTTTCTTGTATTTTGTTTATCAAGAGTAATGAAGACAGATACGTGAAACAATAAAATAAACCAAAACCTAACAAAACAGATTTAAACTACAATTAATGGATATAGTTGTGTTTCTCTGCCAACCAGTCAGTGTTTATGTTTATCATTATCAACAGGGGACTGCCCTACAAAACAACAATGATAATAATGACCTTGAAGGAGAGAAAGTGTGAATTTATATATCCTAATTATGATTTTTAGCTCATGATTGTGACTTTTTAATCTCAGAAATTTCACTTTTTACCTCAGAATTTTCAATTTTATATTATAACTTTGACTATTTTTGTCATAATTATACATTTTTTATATCATATTTAGGACTTTTATCTCATATTTCTGACTTATTTCACAATTTGGACTTTTTAGCTCATAATTATGGATTTTTTTTTTATCTCATATTTATTAAGTTTAAAAAAAAGATCAATGATTGTTTTAATCTCAATTGTCAGTTTCTTTTCTCCATTTTTCCTAAGTTCCCTGCCCATGCCCACAAAACTTAAGTACCATGACCTGATTGAACACATTGTCTGCAGAGAAACTCACTTTTAAAGGATACGTTTGGATACGTTTGAATATTTTCAGGTTTTTCCTGGTTAAATAAGCATTATTTCATCCATGGCAAAAAAAAAAAAAAAAAAAAAAAATTAAAAAAGAAAAAAGAGTTTTACTTTTTATATTTTTTTTTACTAATTAAAATTGAGAAGTTGTACTTTATTACTTTTAAAGGAATTGAATCAGTACTTCTACTTTTACCAGAGTATTTTTTTTCCCCACACAAGCAGCTGTACTTCTATTTAAGTACAGAATGTGAGAACTTTGGACACCTCTGGTCATATCAACCGGTTGAAAGGTCCAACCTGACAGACATCAAAGCCTCTTATTTGTTGAAATGCAACTTAATGGTGAAAATTTGCAAGATGGACGACCACATCACTTACTAGAGATTCAAAATAAAACACATGAAACTAGAATGATACCTAAGAAACAAATGGACATTTTAGAGACAAGATGAATGTCTCTCAGAATGCTACAGCAGCTCAGGTGAGCACATTCCTTTATAATTACATTCATCTTTAAATTGTAGTGACTATACGAGACAGAAAGACATACTGTCTTCTGGTAGGTCATTCTCTCGCTGGTCAAGCTCCATTTGTCGACACCAGCCCTCCATGCGATCTGTCTCAGCCTGCAGCAGCTTCAGAAACCAGCGGCCATCTCTTTGACACACTGACCGCTGCACAACCTGCCAATAAAATGTGCAAAACAGAACATAATATATCACAGATATGTAGTGCTGAAGAAACAAAACCTAAAAAAAAACTATGAGCATCAGCACTGGTAACTTCAATTCAGCAATATTCAGCCATAATACGTTGCTGATGATATTTAAAGTCAATATTGGTTTTACAGTTTTAGAATTATTTATGCATTTTCTCCAAAATTGTAAATATACAGAAATCAAATCTGTGTTTTGAATTTCAGCATGAGTGAGGCCTAATCATGACAAAATATATGTTGCCGTCATCTGTATTTGTGAGCAAGGATTGAAATGGGAGGAAACCTCAACAGTCTTAATTGTCCATTTGGCTTTCCCCATCCATCTATCTATCTGTCTATCTCCATTACCAAAGGAAACTTTGTAGTCTTAAAACTAGTGCTGGATGGTTCTTTTTGGCAGTTGGTACCAGCGTACAGTTTTACCACTGCACGTATAGTACCTCTTGATGTGATCGTGATCTTGATGTTATTTAAAAATGTCCTGTGTTGCAACAGATTGACAGACATACGCACTGTTGTAATAATGCAGTTTTTCTCAGTCACCTTGGTACTTTTCTCACATCACTATTAACATTTTCACAGCAGGTAGTGCAGTGCAAACTGCAAAACCTAGTGGATAACCTGCAAAAGAATGTCACTTGCACAAAATGGATAGTCAATTACTCAAAAGCAATTATTCATGTCAACGAAATTGCCAGTGTCATCAAAATGAAAAGTCTAGACACCATTGTTTATGAACAAGATAGTTAAATGATGTTATGTTTTCATCATATCATTTTATTCTCTTAGTGTTTTCCAATGCAAGAAACAAGGTCAGAGCTTGGTGATACTACCTGAAAATGCTCCAGACAGGACTATACACCACTGTTACAGCCATTTAAAACGACAGTAAAGTTGCACATTGGCATAGATAGGGGAGTATATTCTACAGCATTGTACAAAAGAAAAATACACTACAGTCACGTATTTAGAACAAACTCAAACACCGTTTTGGTAGGGCTGTACACAAATGATCAAATGAGAGAACAATATTACAGCACATGGGTGTTCATTTGATTATGATCATGATCATTTGATTAAAAATAGATTTAAATAGATTTTTTTCAATAGCCAGCAGTGGACATGGTCTAATTATAAGTGTTGTCTAAAATTCCATGTTAATATTGGTATATTTTGACAATTTGAGTGGTTTTATGGTGGTATCTTACAGTTTTCATCCTGTCCCTAGCACAGGGTTTGGATATAGCTGTATCTTTGTGCTTAAAAAAATGGGTTCGACACCCCTAAGGCATCCCCCGCCAAAGTTCATGACCCCCAAAAGGCACATCGGTGACCTCTGAGGGTTATGTGTGTGCAATATGAAAGAAATCCAGCAAGCGGTTGCAGAGATATGGCCTGGAAACGAAAATCTGCACGTACAGACAACCGGACGGACTGACGGACAGACAGGGTGATACCATAACCCCCCGCCTACACTATGTTGGGTGGGGGATAATAAGCTTCGTAACATTTCCATTTTTTTGCAGTGTAAGGGTTAACCTGCTACAGCAGACAGGAATATAAGGTCTGTGCATTCAAATGGACTCCCATTTTCAAACACTGAATGGAAGAAAATGACAGACAAAGATAAAGAAGAAGCAGGGGGTCTTGAAACTCCATCCATGCAGGTTATCTCTAACTAAGGCTGACATCAGTAGAGCTCGATGAATATTTCAATGCCAGGTTCAAAGAAGTACAGGCATTTACATTGGTTTAGGCTCCGTGCTGTATCCTCTGCATCGATTATTAATGACCATCCCTGTATAATCGCTTCATACCAAGTTTCCCTGCAGCTTAGAAAAGCAATGGCAAGCAACCCTTCACTTTGGAAACTTGACGACAAGACAGAGCAATGTGTTTTCACAAACTCCCTGTTCCTTGTGTCATCAATGATCCATGTGTAAGATACCATAAACACCGCTGCACTCTCATACCCCTCAAGCAAGTGCTGTCTTTTGAAGAAGTTTATCTGCAAACATGGGCTGGGTCTGCTCTCTTGGCGTGAAACCTAATACATCAGATGGCTGTTTGTATTTTTCATAACATTTAACTGCCTTCACTGACCGAAAACGCCAGACAAAGAACACAGACTACAGTAATAAAATTGAAAACATAGACTGAGTAAGTAGATTAGAGACAAATGAAATTAGGCAAGTGACACTGGAATCCACCGGCTGGAGCTGGGGAGGGTAGGAAAAAAAGGTGGGTGAGCAAACATACCCACCATGAAAAGAGTAAACATGATGCAGAGAGGGTGGATTCATGAACAGATTATGCTATCATTACAGCTGCTTTGACCAGATACAAATCACTATACAGACCGCTTTCTTGAATAAATAGCAACTGACACTGGTTACTTACTTCTTCAAGAATAGAGTCTGATATCATCTCTTTCCCTAAAGCTTGCAGGCTCTGTCGATAAAGGCAACCATGCAAAAATAAATAGATCACTCATCGAGGGAGTGTTACTTCGGGGTTAGCTTGCCTATCTGTGAAGGAGAGAAGGCAGCCAATGACATGAGATGATAGGATCCCAGAATTCCCAAAGGGCCATTTCCATATGATGGTGTAGCAATTGCTTTTTTTTTGTGATGTGTACTGGGGCTTCTCCATGATGACAAATCTTTACAGGGCAAAAGGAATTCACCCACGTGCACCATTGGTCAATGACAGTATGACTGCTCATTTTCCTTTGTCATCGGACGACAGTCAGTGAACTATAGTTACCCGAAGCATTTTTGCAGAGAATTTTCAAAACACTAATTCAGTTTGATCGCTTTTGTTTCTTAATCTCAAAAATAATTCACATTTCAGCTTCTGCTTCCACATGCTGAAGCAGGGATCTCAAAGTCATTTTGTTTGAGGGGCCATATTCAGCCTGATTTAGTCTCAAGTGAGCCAGACCAGAAAAATAATAACATAATTATCTATAAACAATGACGACTCCAAATTGTATTTTTTTGTGGAAAAACAAACAAAAAAAAAAAACTTTATAGACTATCCAAACGAAACAGATGTGAATAACCTGAAACTGTGATATTCTTAAGAAAAGTAAGTGCAATTTTAACAATATTGTGCCTCAAATGATCATTTGGCACATTATGGATCAGCTCTACAGACACTAAACCCTTAGAAGCAGAAAATTGTTAAAATTGTGCTTAATTTTCTTTCGACATTTCAGATTGTTAAGATTTATTTAGGTTATTCACATTTTATTGTTACAGAATAGTTTGTAAATGTTAATTTTTAAAATTAATTTAATGATATTTTTGCACTAAAACAAAGACAAAATTGTAAGTTGTCATTATTTATTTATAGGCATAATATTTGTTTTTTTCCCACATCAAACTAAGAAGAAAAAATAGAGTCATAATTTTTGTAGGTTATTATGTTGTTATTTTACTGTAGATCCTGTTGGTCTGTATGTGGAATCTAAACTAAAATGAGTTTGAAAGCCTTGACTCGAATTTTAGCAAAATTCATCCCATGGGCCATATCGAAACCTTTGGCGGGCCACATTTGGCCCCCAGGCCACATGTTTGACACCCTTGTACTAAAGCAAAGACCAAGTCCAGCCTTTTTTAATCATGATTTGGAAAACTATCGAACACACCATAAGGTTACACTCAAAAAACCACCATCTCTGACCACTCCCTGAATGACCGCAGGTGCACAGAGAAGATGGGGAAACTTAAAAAGAATCTTAATCTCCTCAGCATGTATCCTGACTCCTTTGTTGGGCCACCTTGTTTTCTAAAGTGCTTTAAAAGCCTTTTGATGCATCCCGCTGTTTCAGAAATTGTTCAGTGTTTGTGTTCGAGGTTGGCATATGCTGATGACTGGCAACTGGGTAGCTCAGCTTGGTACTCCCCCACTGCTGTGATGTATAGCACTTAGACCACAACAGCGGAGTGGTTGCATAAAGACACAACTGAGATGAGATTCTGAACTTAATCAGATTAAAGATTCATCTAAAATGTATTCTTAGCCATCAAAAAGCACAAAAAAAACTAGAGAACACAAGACTGGGATTTCAAATACCTTCAGTCTTTTAAATCATGCAGTAGAAATAACAATAACGTTACCTACACTGACTGCAAAGCTACATTAAGTCCATTCTATGCAGCAGCTGTTTACTCAGCATGCATCCAATGCTACTACGCTTCCTGCCTGTAGTTGACCTTATTTAGATTTAGATTTTTGTCATTCCCTTTGGCTATTTTTTAACTTTTGGTTGGCTTGTGTTACACCATTATCCATAATTGTCTTTAATTTCACTATGACATTTAATATCATCACAGAAGCGACAGGTGCAAAGCCTTTAATCAGCCTCTGGTTAGCTTAGCCACTGTCCAGCTGTTAGTTTGTTGACTTGCCCTGGCTGTTATGTTCTGCTGTCTAACATGCTAACTGTGGCCCATCTAAAAAAGGTCCTCCCTTTAGACTCATTAACTAAAAAAGAGGTTATTTGGGCTAGTTTAATTGATGACTGGTGCAGTTATAAAGCACTGGAACATTACCTTAAAAAATGGTTATGGCTAATTTATTCCATTCAACACTTTCTGGAACAGCAAAACATTTTGTTGCTGTAATGATTCTGGTAAAAATGCAAAACATGACCTTGAAGTTCCTAAGCCTCTCTTCTGGTCTTTGGTTTGGAAAGGGAGGAGAAAGCTGCAGAATAAAAGTGCACATTTTAATATTGTGGATTTTGCCTCCTGCAGGTTTAGCCCCTGCCCTTCTTAGTTTTACTACTTACAGACTACTTATCAGCTGATGTGCATGAGGAATCAAACCTTTAATATGACACATAACCATTCCAAGTAAACTATAAAAAAATACAAATGAAACTGATGAAACTGGATCCTGGTGTGCTGGTTAAAATACTATACTACTATACGACACATGCTATCCATTTTGATTTAGTGTCAATATCTTTTGTACAAATCGATCGCCAAAGTCAATCCAGTAATCCAAAATGCTGTTTTAGTTCCACCAAAAACGACTGAACCGAAATGAACATTGTCATTCTTATTATTGTTTCACCACACAGGGACTAGCATTCCGCCATGACTGTTTGTATCACATGACTGTGTCACGTGACTGTGCAGGAAGTAGCTTGTAAAGTGTCCGGTGTGATTTCACTTAGCTGTTATATATGCACTGTTGGAGAAGCACCGTCGGGATTTTATTGTTTTGGGTGGTTTTTGGTGGAACTAAAAGAACATTTTGGATTTATTTGTTTATTTATTTTTTAATTACATGCTTTGAAATTTGACCTTAAAAAAGTGATGTTTCCATTCAGTGAAGTTAGTTTTCAGATGCATTTTCACAGTAATAGAATATAAATGTGCTTTAATGTGAACATGTAGGTGTTGTGATGCTGAAAAAAAATCAGTTTGTGCAGGTTCTCCTCTGTTTCCACCTGTCTGTTGTATATTTGGGGATTAGTGGAGTTTGCCTTTGTCTTTTCTTTGTTTAATTCAGATAATTAAGGGTGCGGATGTTTGCCATTGGTGAATTTAGGTTGGTTTTGAATATCCGATGCAGCAGCCTTCATGGTTGCAGGCGTTTGTTTCATTTCCATCCTTCATCTCCCTTTCCGACACTTCACATGTTGTTTGTTTGTGTTTTCATGTCTGCTAAATACAAGTGCAGGCAGAGTGATTAGAGTTAACGCCTTAAAAAAAAAAACAATAAATAAGACTTTATGACACTGATAATTATTCATGTTAAGATGTTTATCAGTATCTATAATCCCTCTGCAGGGTTAAAGGCATGTTTTTAAGACAGGAATTTGCTGCTAATTAGGGGAGAAACTATGCAAACATTCACCAATAACATACATTTTTCCTTTATTTATTATTTTTTAACTCCACCTAAACACACACACACACACGCACACACACACACACACACACACACACACGTTTCAGCTCTACATACATTATGTGAAGATTTAAAGTGACAGGATGTGTATTGCGTGAAAAAAATCAAATAAGTTAAATAAATAAATAACAATAAAATAAAATAGTGGTATCAAATGTTTTTTTTATCAGATCAAAATTAATCACAGGGTTGCTATGGATTAATTTTGATTAATCGTGATTAAACATTAACACAGATTCATCATCATGAGTAATCTGAATGGAACGATTGTTTATAGTTGTGTTGAATAAAATGAATTGTGCAAGAATAATATAGGCAAGAAAATGAACAAATATAGCCTAAGTAATGAATAAAATGTAAAGAAATTGATAATAAATAATGGAAATAATAAGTAACCTACTGAACTAAATTCAATAATTAATTAAACAGGCAACCACATGAAGACAAATGCAAAATACATGGGATAATATTAAATTAAAGGGAAAAGTCATTTGGGAAGTGTCACAAATGTAGCTCAGGGTCTTTTTTTATTTTTAATTTCATGTATTATTTTTTTTCATTTATGGATTAAAGATGAGCCAAAATTCATAATCATTACTGAATAATGTGACCTTTTTGTCTACCCTGGGATACATACGTTATTGGTTTTTTTGTTTGTTTGTTTGGTTTGTGTGTTTTTGTTGACACTCTTAACAGCGAATCTATTGGTTGAATTCAGACTACAGGAAGAATAGGGAAGGCATCAAAATAAAAGAGGAAAAACTATTCAAAAAGTTCATCTCCTTCCTCTTGAAATTATGCAAAGATTATTTAAATGTACACTAAAAATCCACTGTCAATGTGCTGCTGACTTCTGTGTATTGTCTGTATATTAAAGCTTGTCGTTTCCCACTTTTACTGCAGTAAATAATTAGCATCACTACTTTCTCCAACTGCTTTCATCCATTATCTGCACTTCTTCAGAGAAGTTAATACATTAAAGAGGATTTACTTGATCATCCTGCTTCAATTATTCTCATAAAATTTAATATTACAACTCAATGAAAGGGTCTTTTGAACTTTAACTTAACAAATGTTCATCCATTGCATAAGATGCATACATTTAATTTTTAATGTTATGAGTAACGTGTTTCTTTATGAATTTATTTATCGGCAAGAGATGATCATGTTTCTTTAATAGAGCTTTGATTAAAGTAGAACATAGTGGTTGAAATGAAAATGTTTCACATTCACTGATGAAGACAAATAGTCAGTTATTATCAAATTTTTAAAACATTCAGGATGCAACCCTTTAACGTGTCGGTGGAGAGTGTTCTGAATATATGATTTATTTTAACCCTCGTATAATGTTGAAAATTGGTTACATTGACAATGTTGTGGGTCATTTTGACCTGCGCTGTATAAATTCACTCAAAACAGTAAAAAAAAAAATAATAATAATAATAACTAGGTCAGTCAAAATTAACACAGATTAGTCCATCTAATATTAGTCCATCAACTAATAAATAAACTAGCAAATCTGCTCGAAAAATGTATTCAAACTAACAGTTGGGGGGGGGGGGGTG
>JAPTYR010000019.1:13785334-13795775 GCA_029814505.1 Siphamia roseigaster | reverse complement strand
TGGATCAATAATGTAAAGCGCTTTGGGTGCCTTGAAAAGCGCTATAAAAATCTAATCCATTATTATTATTATTATTAACCCAGATTTCCACCAGAAGCAGGTGTGCTTGGTTACATCTATAGGGTTTAGCTCAGTCCTCTATAAGGCTTTAATCCACACTGGGGGGCATTTGAGAAGCACTCTGTAATATATTGGGTGTCGCAAAAAAATTTGACATTTCATCACCTAATAATTTTTTTAAAATTTGTTTGCTCTTATTGATCAAAAAAGTGTGATTGCTTTTCTTATTCTGTTTACAGGAGTAGACATGCTGTCTACTGCAACAGAAAACTCAATCAAATGTGAATGTTCAACGTACATTTATTAGAAGATTTCATAAAGATGCGCAAACAGGACGGCTGGAAAAAGGATCTGGACAGTTGAACATTGAACATTATATTTATAATTGAACATTATTAAATTACCATCTCCCAGAATTTTCTGTTTGAAATTTGTAGACTAAAACATAACATAATAAAACAGTATAATTTCTCCTGACTATGTTGTCACTGCATATAATGACATATCAAATTATGTCAATTTTTGGGATGCCCTGTATATTATATTTCCTGAGTTGATCATTTATTGTTAATTTTGTCCTTCAAACATGCATAAAATAGGCCATGTACTTAAAGGGTTATTGTGCATTTTCATTGCTTTTAAATTGAAAGGTCACATAAGTGGTAGTAATCAAACAATATGGATTTTTTGGGGGGCTGACACAGAGTTTTTTGTTTTTTTTTTCAGCCTTAGCCGATGACCGATACAGGCCACCAATATTTCTATATTGATTCTTTTTCTCTGTCAAATGATAACAAATGCCAGAAATTCTTCTTTATTGACAATTAGAAAATAAAAATTGTGACAAGTGAACCTATTAAATATCATTACATCAAAAATTATTATTTCTCGGACAGCAGTATCTCCCAGAACACAGAGGTGCTGTCAATTTCACCTGTCAGTAACTCATGGCAGGGGGGAAAAAAAACGCATATCTGCCAACGCAACAGGCCAATACAAGAAAGAAATGTAAAGATCTGCCCGATACATCAGCCGGCCAATATATCGGTCTATCATTAATGAGTGGTAAGTGATCAGATGCCTGTGGCTTAGTTTTTATTGTCATGATTATTATTATTATTATTATTATTATTATTATTATTATTATTAGTTCACAGTTCAATGGAGTTGTTGTTGACATGACATTCTGATTTTACACAATTAGGAGTATCTGGCAGGTGTTTTATTTTGAAATTTTACTTTAATGTGTCCATTTTCCCGACAGCCTCATCTGCTTCATGTTGCTTGACGCTGCAATGAACTCTCGTCTGTCAAAAATAGACTCAGTGCATATTTCTTGCAGAGCACAGAGCCAGTCCTGCGATACTTCTACCATGTCCTGCGGTGATTCTGGTGGAAACACGAGTACTACGTAGAGTGGCCGAGATCAGCTTCATAGGCCGTGACGCTACTGTAACGTGACACAGCTGGACCCAGAGGAAATCAGGGGTTACTTTTTTTGTTTACCACATTCTGAGGTAACCGTCCTTCAACATTCCCCATGAGAATGTTATAAAAATACACTTTAACATGGAGGGGAGAAAAAACATACTAAAAAAACATATTTATAACTCCCAGGAGGAATTGTGTGGAACTGGATAAATGTGCTTACAAAAGTCCATATCCTCTGCAAATCTTCCTACGTAAATAAAAGAAATGGAGACAGAGTTTTTTGACGATGTCAGAACAATACCACAGCCCATGGGGACTGTGGCTGCAATAGCTGTCAGACTGTATACAGCTTTGAAGTAACTGTATGTGCAGACTGTGTAGGATTTAAATATATCCAGGTTTAGACACCCACAGCTCTGAATAGAACCAAACAAAACAAAACATCTTACTCCAGTCTGGTCTGTGATCCAGGCCTGACTCTCAATAATTTACAACCCTTGAAGACCTACATCTGAAGAACATGTGACGGTGGCTGGAGCCGAAATTCGACAGCTGGGGGACCACACTAAATAACATGGCCACATGAATAGCAGTAAGGGAGGGCATTTCATCTTGGATGCTGTAGTACAATGTTGTAGGCCACCACAAGTCTTTTAATATGTGGTAAATTTGGGGTGTAAAATATATCAAGGTTAGCTTCAGAAAATGCCGCCACACGCTTCTCAACAGCTGTTTACATGCGTCTTCAAAAGGATTCCACCGTCCTCCCAAAGACATCAACAGCAACGTCACAATGTTAATCCAATCACCGGTCTTCTCAGAGGGGACGACTTCACCAGTGTAAAATCCCTCTTTGTCAAAATAGCGCCCTGCCATGAAATCTGAGCTGACGTCTGAAGGGCAAGATGACAGTACCAGGTGACAGTACCTGCCAGTGTGCCGGTGTACATCATCAGTGAGGGGACTGACACAAACAGAGAGGATCTCCAAACTATTAGCCATGACACTTTAACTTGCTTGGTAACCAAAACATACCGATTCAAGATAGAAGAGAGTGAGAAGAGGGGGGGAAAGGCGGCATATCGTGTCAAATGAAAGGTTTTCTGACATTCGCTGGCAGAAATGCAGAAAGCAAAGTTAACATCAAGGGTTGTCATTTGATTTCTTCTGGAGTGCCAAGTCATGAGTCAGGTTGCGCTAAGAGATGAAAGCAGAAAAGAAGATAATTCACCTGGTGTCAACAACACTACAACCCTGCATAACATAACTCCAGCAAATGATAAAAAGCGTGTCCTGACAAGGCAATAGATAACGCACAATGTTGCCATATTTATTTGGGAGAAAACTTCAAACAGAATCGGAGAGACCCGTTCTCGTCCAAATACAACTTCGGAATCAGGCACGGGTTAAAAGAAACAAAATCTTGCTTCAGCTGCAAATAGCACAGCAGATCACCTGTCGCCTTTATCAGCTGATACTATTTTCATCGGTGGCCTTTTCACCCACTACAGAGGTCATCCAAAGGCAGCAACTGCAGTCAAAGCACAGTAAGCACTAAGGCACCGCTGAGGTAAAAATGGGCGGATGTAAAACATTAGGTCTGAAATGAGGGGGAAAGCTTTTGTCACTCAATAGGTTATGAGGAAAGATTACAACTGTAGATCTTTTCATTCATATTGTTTCATCCTTGAGTGGTGAGGGATGGGACAGATTGCAGAGGGAAAAAAGTGTGAGAGGGGGCGGCTTTGTGAGGTATTGGGCCATGTCCTTCCAGCACCTCCACTCCTCCACCCTGCAATATGCTGACATGCTAATCTCAGAAGGGTGCACAATTGCCCACTGGCAAAGTTGAGCATCATTAATATCTGATGAGACCTACATCAAATGATAAGGTCAATATATTAGGTTCATCAAACTAGCTGCAGTTTCATCTTTCCACTAACTGGTTAGTGTTGCTTAAATAATGCCTCTTTGTCACTTCCTCTCGTCTCACACTTTCTAACACGCCTTCTCTCACACACGCACCCTCTCGTGTTTTCACGCACTCTCTTCTTTCCTCTCTCGTCTCTTCCCTAACAGAACTGGCAGCCGTGTTCTCAGAGAAATCCTTGTATCCAACCCTCCTCCTTCCTCCACCCACATACACATCTCTACAGTCTTCACTGTCCTTCCCTTCATCCCTGCCTCCTGTCTCAGCTCCCAGTGTTGTATGCCCACGCCGCCTGCACCAGCAGGTCAAGTGCATGCAATCGCTTCAGCTAACGACCTGCACCAACTCAGATCAAGCGAGATCATGGACTCTGGGTAAAAATATCTCGTGCATTTGGCCGCTACTCAAAGCCAAAGTGCAAATTGGCTTCATCGGGGGTTACTTTGGAGTGCACTGAATGCTGGTGGGCTATAATTTGATCTCTTAAAAACATCTTCACCATATCAAATCTAATCCGCAGTGTCAAAACTGAAAAAACATTTTAAATTGTTACATCTTGTGTGGTTGTGGAAGGGCAAAGTGTCCTGTTTGTTATTCAAGAGTCAATTACAATGCTGTTTGGCCTGCAGATAAATTGAAACCAAGAGGGGTATGCGACAGAGTCACCTTCCGAAGGTGTGCGTTTGTGGTTGTGGGGGAAATAGGTGGTGTACATGGCAGTGGTATGTGAAAATGGGGTATGGAAAGAGGCGAAGGTGATGGACCATCATCACATGCAAGGCTGTACAGGAAGTTGATGGATAGCTTGCCCCAAACTGAGTCTCCTTTCTGATCCCAACAGATGAATGGGCCACACGTTTCTATTGTTCACCTCTTACGCTTGGAGAGGCACCTCATTGACTTCCACAATCACACATGTGTACGGTACACCGTTTCAAAATGTGGACAGAACAATGCTGTTATTAATTGTATGAAAATGAATGCAAATACACAAAGACAGTCCGCATAATATATGTGAGGGCATATGTGCAAACACACACACACAGAGGCAATGCTGTAATGGTAAATGGAGAAGACATCCTCATCTGTTTACAGCCTCTGCGCCAGGCCTGGCTTCAGCTATTATAAAGCATCAAGGAACAGGTTCTGAATGCAATAATGGCTGACAAAATTAAAAGGTATTCGAACAGGCCAATAACCATGAAAACTTTGCAAAACAAATACGATCGAACCGAGGACACACAAGCAAGAACTCATTTCACGTGGTATCATTGCCATTTTTCCCTGTGTGTGTTTTTAATCTCCTTCACATCAAAGTCATCAACACACAGGAAGTCGTGTTGTACATGATGGATATTTGGTTTTCACAGATTTGGAATGTAAATTTGAAACAGATATGGTGGCTTTAGTAGCTTTTCTTTTTGCAAGAGTCAGACTCCCAGCAATGAAGGTTCTTACTCATCAACCAAACTCAAATCCCCCTATTTAACCATAAACCACAGGGGTCAGACCTATCTAACCAGAAGTCAACACACAGCTGACACACTCTGGATTCCATCTCGTTAACAAAAGCAAAACTGGGACCACCATCAAACATCATCTGCAGGCCTCTTTCTACAGCTATACACAAAACCACACACAGGCATATAGACTCTGCGAAATGTCAGCAGCACAATATACACACTCATAGACAGAGTCATCTTAGGTTACCGATACCTTCTGACAAAGTCTACCCAGACCCGTTTTATGTGCTGTAAATTCTACACAAAAGAGAGGGGGGATCAGAACATTTTGTGTGAAATTCCTGCTTTGAAGTAGGTGACGCACTTGGAAGTGAAGGAAAATAGCTGACTTCAAAGAACGGCCCAGGTTCCTCAAGGTTCCTCCTGGCTTCTTTTTTTAAACATACTATGTTCAACTCCACTCCGCCTCAAAGGCTTAAGGTCGGCTGTCAGTGCGGAAGAGGCAATTTAGAAAAATTGTTACAGTTGAAATTTCTTCCAAATACGTTTAAGTCACTGTTCATTGTGTACAGAAGAAAACAACTTCTTAACTCCCTCCCAAGCATGTATTCCCTACCTTATCACACTACTACAAATAATACATAAAAGGCCAGAGCAAGTCTGTTATTAGGTTATATTTACCGTTTGTCCCCCGTTTCATTCCGTTCTTACTCTTGTGTTTGTTATGATCTAAGCATTGCAATGCTTTTTTCAGAAATAAATGTTAGCTGCTCTGGGTAAAATGTTGCGTAAATGTCTAATATTCAGGTTGAAAATACAGCTAGTCTAATTATATGCCAGCTCTTTGAAGATTCAAGTAACACCTTCTTTAACCAGTTCTGCCCATTTCAATTGCCTTTGAATAACAGCCTTTGAAACAATGCAGCAAAAGGTCAAAGATTTTTTTTAACCCAACCCCCCCCCCACTCCCTCACTGAATATCATATAAGGATAACAAACTGCCTCTGGCTTAACATAAAGATGACCTCCAAGCTCATCTCTCTTTTGGCTCTTTAATATTCAGATGCCATATGACACAAACAGAGGCAAAGGCCACCATCCATCATTAAATTAAAAAAAGGCTTTTTTTTTCTCGGTCTGTCTTCAATAAAGACCGGCCTGAGCAGCACATGGTGTTCCCATGCAATTCTGTAAAAGGCGTCGGCCAAACAAGACCCCTCTGTGGTTTACAATGGAGGGTCCCACTTCATTATTAACTGGAAAGGTTCACGGCCTGGGGAACAAACCATTACCTCCATATGGGGGTAGATGCCACAGGCAGTGGTTGGTCTCTCGGTGTGGTAAAACAACACATTGTAAAAATGATAGATAAGGTATGCACACACACACACACACACACACGCAGTCAGTGTTTCGATGCTGCAAAGACCATGCTAAACATTAGCTTACCCAGGCTATAAGTCAGTGTTTCAGGTGTACTTTTTCAGTGTGGTTATGTGTGAAACCAGCAGATCCATGCAAAAGCTCTACGTTGGTGTTGTTATTCCTTACCAAAGCATGTCATATTACCACAGAAGCATTTTATAATGAGATTCAGCAGTCAGTCTGTCCACAGAAACAAGAAAAAAAAAAATGCATGCACAGCTTTGCTACACTTCACCATAAAACACTGTAGCTCATACTGTTTAACTGCTATCAACCCATTCACACACCGATAGCTGTGCTAACAAGATCACTAAAACTGAGTTAGATAGGCAGATAAATGATGTTGTTGGCTGAGAAATTTGTTCTAGTCTAGTCAATCAGGCACATCTCTGGCACCCAATCCTCTTCCAGGCCTGGCACAGGCCTCGACCATGGCAGTTGGCAAGCGAGGCAACGGCCATCTTAGTGATTGCAAAATTGGGAGCACCCCTGCGTGTCTAAAAGAGAGTTTGGCTGTAGTTGAAAAAGCCACTAAACCCCAATCTGCTCCTTCCTACTTTTGCCCTTATGGTATATCCCTGGAGGGCACTGGTTCAAATTCATTAGTGCTCCTTTATCTCCATGAAAATGGAAGACCCTCTGCTCTCCATCTACCTCCTGTTTCTAAGCTACAGTCTATATTTCCCTCCTGTCTATTCTCCCCTAACACATCCAAGTCTGTCCCTCTCTCTTCTGGTTTCTTTGTTTCTGTCTCTCCTTCGTTTTGCACTACAGTAACCCAAGGGCAAGCACAGTGGGTCTGTGAAGAGCAGTCCCTATTTCCATGCCAGACCTGCTTTTGTCCTGCCTTCTGTCCTCATGTTTTAACCCCATCTCCACCCTGTTGAGAATACATATTGGGGGCTTTAGGAAGACAAATGTCACAGGAGCTGCCTTGAGGGGAGGATAGATTGTATCTCCACAGACTCAAAAGACTCAGGGCAGTTTACAGAGAGCACTCTTTCCTCCTTTTAACTTATCTTTGTGCTCACATTGTAACTTTGAAGTTGACACTTATTTAGAATGATGTGTAATGAGCATGCAGATACCACAGATGGTGTCTTTTTCTCAAGGACGCTCCCTGTTTGTCATTACAATTAAACATCTAAATGCATTTATGCAACATTTACTCTTTTTTTTTTCCATAGAAGTATTTCAAAACAATAAGTTATAAAAAAAAATATATACATTGCATTTTTCAACCAGGTTGGATTTTGTCAAGTAACATTCTTTCTGCTCTCTTCCACACTGCTGTCTTTTCTTGTACATGGTATATGTCATCGCCCTGTCTCTAAAAGGCTTTGTTTTACAGCTCCCACTTTTTGGCTGTAAGTATAATCAGAGGTGCACTGACTCCTTGTTTCCCACAGTGTCAACACAATCTCCCTACATCAACAACAAAGCCAGACTCTGATAATAGACCTATTTATTTCCATTTTAAAAAATCCATTTACTACCACTGTGCTTGCCCAATTCCCCCTTTCACTAGCTAATTTAACAGGTGACTACTTCCACTTTACATCTCAAACTGGTTGGACCACAATTATTCCAGTCAATGTGCACAAAATGGTTCACAGCCCAGGACACTTTGTTGGACAAAACTTGAGTGTGGCTAAAACGCTCCAGCAGAGGTAAAGCTAAAGCAGACGCTAAAGGGTTACAGTCATACTAATTTTTGTTGGATTTTCATCTTGATACCAATAAGAATGTTCATCATCTAATGTTTAATACTGAGCGTGACATCCCAGACACTTTTAGAAGAATAAGATGGAACTAAACGTGATAAGACTCATCAACCCCCTGCTGTGAGGGGGTTAATGAATCTCTTGCCATTTATTAAAACCTGGCCTAGATACCAAACTGGGTGTGCCTTTGTCTACAGACCACCTGGTCAGCATGTTCAGAGTCAAGCCAAATGACAGAATTAAACCAAACAATGTATTTTTTTTAGCATTTACCTAAAAATTGCTATTTTATGTCAGAATTAAAAAATAAATAATTGTTGGTTATTTATCATATACTCTGTGCTGTTAAAAACTTCAAAACACTATTAATTTAACATAAAAATGACATAAAAATAGAATGTATATTGTTAATGTCTATAAAATCTATGGAAAAGTAAATAAAATCTCAACATCCATTATTGTGCCATGGATTTGATCCTTAAACAAAAGGGTGACAGCAGCGAGGGGGGTAAACCTCCCCACCCTCTGCCAAAGATAATCTCCCCAAACATGGCTGGTGTCACTGATTGCCATGTTGTCATTCTTCTCCCAACCTCCATCGCTTTTTAATCAGGATTATCTTCTTTGACAGTGAGACTTTAGAGTTAATTAGGGGTCCAGCCAATGCAGGTGCTAGAGCCATTTTAGAATTGCTTGGATTAGTTTTTATTCTTCTGCCCCAAATGATCTGAACTGGAAAATATACTAAAAGTAGAGCAACTAAAATTTGAAAACAAACCCACACACTAACTAGATAACAGTTAGCATAGACAGTAACATGCTGTCAATCTAAAACATGTTGGGGTTTTTTTTGTCCTAGACTCCCTAGACACCTCTTTGTGTGGGTAGATAGAGGTCTTGATTAAGTTCTGCGTTGTCACATTTCTGTAATGTCAGTGTTTGTGTTGATACGGCTGTGATGAGAGTGCATCTTCATAAAAACGCATAATACTAACTTCCTCTTTACAGTCATCCTTCCAAACAAAAATGCTGGAGAAACAACTATATCTTCCGTTTCTCAAAAAAGAAAATAAAATGCAAGGTTGCCCACTCTTTTTCCTGTCAGCCTGAGTACCTGTCTCAATTTACATACAAATGTCACCTTCTAGCTTCCCAGGGGCTCGAAGGGGTTTTACTCTCCCCACTATGATGCGCTTGACAAACCTTTCTTCCCCGTTTGGGAGACAAGCTTGTGATGCACAGTGTGAAAGTGAGAGGAAACTCAATGCATTTTGCCTGTGGTGCCTTCTCTCTGACTTCTTTCTCTTTTACGCACCACTGGTATAGTGTAATGTGTGTATTCAGAATGGAGTACATAGGCTTTGTTTCCATTCCACTCTAAGATGAGACGGCATGCTGTTTGAAAAGGTGCTCAGGCTTTGGGAACTGTAATTACTGAAAAAGCTTTATGATTGGGTTTTCCGATGGAGGAGTCTTGTTGAGGTGTGGGGATTACTAATACAAAAACAAATGATCTCAATAAATCCGAATGCAAACAAAGTAAAAGAAAAAAACTACTTTGACACAGGGCATCTTTGCATAAGACATACAGTACAATCATCTGCACTGAGCGCAACGATCACCTCTAGTGTATTCCCAGAAATACCCAGGCAGCCATTTTCTGTGGTTAAGTGGCACATACAGTGGAGCTGCACCATCTCTCATGAGTGTATTCCCTGATGCATAGGAATGTACAATCACCCTGACAGGCAGGTAGTTACTGCTTCTTAACCCCACCAAGGGTTGAGTGATGCGACAGAACAGCAGCCAGCCTCCCTCCCTCCCTGTACTCTCCTTTCCCTGGCTTCTCTATGTGCTCTTCACTTTCCTCCTCAACTCCGCAGCTCTATCTTAAGCCCGATTCGCACAGGATAAATACTACCAATGGACCACTAGTAAGTCGCAATTACTCCTGCACTTCTGTGTGAATTTGTGGCGCATTCGTACAGGATAAGCAAAAGTCTGTAATTCTCTCAATTTACAGACATTCTGATCGAATGTGTCGTAATTGCGCAACTTCCTGTGTCGTCTCGTAGATAGCATTTCTTCTTGGAATTCTTCTTGGAGTTGCTTTTGCGTTTGTCGTTCAACGTACATGGGATAAGCCTATTGCCACTTGCCCGTGAAATTATGTCAATCAAACTTTGGTCGGTATGCTCCATTATTCACTCCAGGAAAAGACAAGAGATGAGCAACTGTGATCACAAACACACACCTGCGCATTCACATGGGACTTTATTTACCACTGGACGTCTGTGTTTCGCACAAACACAGTAATGCCACGTTTCCACTGCAATGCACTAGAGGTGTGGATCGGCACTGCCCTCCCGATTCGATTCGATTCCGATTCTGAGGGTCACGATTCGATT
>JAPTYR010000019.1:12617088-12629361 GCA_029814505.1 Siphamia roseigaster | reverse complement strand
TCTGTTACCAAAATAACTCGAAAACTAATGGACGGATTTTCATGAAATTTTCAGGGAAGGTCGGAAATGGGGAGATCGGGAAATGATTAGATTTTGGTGAAGATCCGGAAGAGATCCTGGATTCTGGATCGCTTTGAAATTTTCATTCACATTGCGGTTAATGGGGAATAGCAATGCTTGGCGGAGGTCTGCGCTCTCCGAGTGATTTTCTAGGTGTTGTTATTATATTTGTCCAAACAAATGTACCTTTAGTTGTACCAGACATAAAAATGACCAAGAACTTGAAGAAAACTAGGGTGGTTTAATAATTTAGATCACAGAATACAGATGAGGAATGCATATGTGTGGTCAATGGTCATTTTAACTTAACTAAACCAACAAGTCAAACAGCTGATCAGTAAAATGTATGTACAGCACAGTGCCACTGCTGCCCACATTCAGAGTACTTTGTACTTGACTTTAGTACTTAGTTTTTTATTAGCTTCCTTTAACCCAGTAATATTGTTCAGAAATGATCAGGTATGCAGTTTTACTTTTGGTATTTTGATGGTAATACTTTTGTACATGTGCTGACATTGAATATTTTCACACTATGGTACTATTTATTTTACTGAAGTTAAATATGTGAGTATTTCCTCTATTACTGGTGTCATGTATTTCAGTTAAAAAAAAACTTTATTTCTGTTAAGAACCTCATTTATGTCCCTCTGTACTCATCATGTCTTTAACCCTTTTGTTCAGACAATATGAAATTTACTGAGTCATGTTTTAGTCCAACGTTCATATGTAAGATGTTTCTTGTTGTTTGGCCTCTCCAGTCTGCAAAATCAATTTAGTCTATGCTTTTTTTTTTTGTTTTTTTTATATGCTCTTTTTGACTACTGTTCATTCATTTCCTTAAAATGGGATTCATGTGTTTCTACGTGTGCATCAGATCTTCCTCTCGACCCCCATACTACCCCAGGGAAGCAGGACCCCCTTCCAGAGACGTACGTGATGCTCATCCACATCCAGTGGATCATCAGGAGTCCAAATGCACACACATCTGCTCCAGGAGAGGTGAGTCAGAGTCAGCTCCTCACAGAGGAGGAGGTGCTGCGTCACCAGGTGGATGTTGGTTTCACTCTGCAGCGTGTACCTTCCTCCTCCGGCTGAATACTGGACAGACCGGTTTCCTGGTGTTTACTGAGACTTTTCTGAGTTCAGCAGAGTAACATGACCCTTTAATGAAGGGGAAAGCTGATCACCTTAAATCTATAGAAAACATTCATAACATGTTTAAAACCATTTAAGTCCCAGAGTTGGCCTGCACTGAATGAACACAATCTAATATCGGATAGATTGTTCAGTTAGAGGCCTTTTTCTTATTACATTTACGCAAACAAAATGTAGGTATTTATATTTGATTATTTTTATTCTATCCAAACTCTTTGCACATTTTCAGTTCAATATAGAAGTGAATATAAAGTGTGACTGTATAAACCAAAGTCATGGTTCCTGTTGATGTCTTGGCCACCTCAACTCAACAAATATTAGATTTGTCAATTTTGTTGCTTTTCATTATTTTATTATTACTTATGTGATGGAGATCACATGAATTAGATCCTATTTTACATCAAATTATTGTTGAACATGATTATGTATTCTAATTGCAGAAGAATTTGTTTAATTTATTGATACTTAAAATTTTTAAACATGCAAATCACGAGTTTTCTGTCTTTCATATTAATTGTTTGATGTCTTAACAGTTAAATTATCGTAGAAGTCTTCTAGTAAACTAAAGACCAGATGATTTTTTTTTTATAATTTATCTTATAAATAGTGTGTAATAAGTTGTTACAGAATGTGGCTGTTGTTACATACTGAAGTGAAAATGTGTCAGGCTTTGTGTTTGACAGTGTGTGTGTGACTGATATAATGGATATTGTTTTCATGAGTCTTGAAGCTCCTCCCTGGGATTCTCTCTTTTCAGGCGTCGTTCTGATTTGTGCAGTTTTGACCAATGCCCTCGTCCTGATCTGTGTGATCGCAGCTCAGATGGTCACGACAGGCATGTCCTCTGCAGCCGGGATGGGCGGCTTTAACATCAACTCCAACTTCCAGCTGCAGGGCACCGAGCTGCAGCAGGTTCGAGACCTGGACATGCAGTACAGCCAGATGAGGGCGCCGGGCATCTACGGCGGCATCAGCTTCAGCCTCACCTTTGGCGTCCTGTCACTGCTGTTTGTCGTTGCTGGGAACAAACCTCCCCATCTGATGTCCAAGAAGCTGCTGTTTGGAGCGCTAATTTTTCAGGCAGTGGGTGCAGCGGTGTACGTGGTTGCTGTCGGGCTCTACTTACACTTCATCATTGGGGTCAATTCGACAGATGTGTGTAAACGGCGTGAGCGGCTGTACGCTCGCAACGGCTACACCTGGATGAACTGTGACGTGAGCGGGGCGGATGCAGCGGTGGCTCTTTTCGGGCTCATCACAGCCATCCTGTACATCGCTGGGACGGTGCTCACGATCAAAACCATCCGATGGGTGAAGCTCTGGGAGCAGGAGCGAAAACAGAAGCCACGATCACAGCCGCAGAGGGAGCCACTGAGAGCCGACACCACGGCTGTGTGAGGGGTCGAATGGGATGGAGCACAAACTGGCTCAGCTGCCTGAAATGGATCTGTGGATGTATGAACGGAGCTGCAAGTTTGTCCTGGTGATAAACTGGATTTATCAAAGTAAGAGCCCGTTTACACTTGGTTTTAAAATGCATTTTCATGATCTTATCAAAGATTTGATTCACTGAGTAACACACCTTATTCATGCTAATAATGATGAGTTTCCCATCATAATGACAACAGGATACAGTCATTCTGCAACACCATTATCTGGAAAACATGCATCTAAAGGGGCAAAAAGTAGCAATTATGTATTTAATCCCAACATTATGCTTATATATTGTACAATAGAATATATTTTGTCCAACCCCTAAACTTAAAATCTGTGGGTATCTGAGAAACCACAAGTATTTCAAAATCCCATCTGTATAGTTCTGTCCAACTTATTTCTTTGCATTTTTTTCCTTCTACATTGGTGATGTATTATCCTGTTCTGAACTTGTCAGTCAAGCGTTAGCGTTTACATTGGGGATGAAAAAGTGCAAAATGATATTGTGCAGTAACAGTCTTATGGATACTGAACTTGACCTTATCGTTAATTTGACAATATTAACTATGCATTCTAAAACCAAGTGTTAATACGTTGGTGCAGGGTTTCATCTCTGTTCCAGATGTGTTTTTAATAGTGCCCGTTGTCTACTCGGCATAAAGTCTTTCAGCTGAGTGGGAGAGCAAACCCAAAGGGACAAACTGTAACCAACATAAAACCGCAGCTGGCTTATGGTCTCACAGAGCCTAAGTGAGTGGGCGGTGTACTGAAGTCCAGTTTTACAGTACATCCATGGGCCGAGTGCCAAAGAGAAGTATGCATGTCATTCAGCACACTGGAGTCATCATTCCCATGGAGGAACAGACTAATGTGCTGTTTGCAATACAGAGACAACTTAATAGAAACACAGATATTTGAAAAGGGGAATGGAGACACTTATCATTATAATTATAAGCAGGTTTTCAGATTGGATTTACAGCAGTGACAGTTTACCAAACTAATGTCCCTGTGTTATTAATAGAGGTTTCTTTTAGCCCTAAAAGCACACACCACCACTAAACTGCAAAAGTCTAAATCTTACCAAGTGTGTTTTTCCACATTTCCAGTCATCACACTTAAAATAAGACATAATCACCTGAAGAGTAACTTTTTAGTTAATTTTGGACAATAAATCTTGAAAATTGTATTTCACAAAGTCTCAGCAATTATTCCATTGGCACATTTTTTGCTTGAATTATCTAATCTTAAATCTACTAATCTTAAATTAAGCAAAAAAAAAGTGAAAATTATCTTGGTAAGATTTCTTGTCTAAAAATAAGTTATTTATGTTCATGAAAAAAGTTACTCTTTAGGTGATTGTCTTATTTTAAGTGTTGAGATATTTGGACTGGAAATGAGAAAAATACACTTGGTAAGATTTTGATTTTTTTTCCCAGTGTATACCTCCATTTTCTCCAAAAGGCAGAGTTGTTTTTTTTTTTTTTTTTTACTATTGTGGTATTAATGTAGTACTTTCTGCAGTGCAGTGTTGTCCCAATACAATTTGTAGACTGTAGTAACTCAGACTTTTCTAATGCTGCTTTAGTACCAATGAAGAGGCAGATAATGAAAGTAAATGCAAATGTAAGACGTTTATATTATAGATTCACTGGAATACTGACGTTTTAACTGTCATCAGCTACCAGTCACTGTGATGTTCACCTACTACCTACTTTCCTCAGGAGTAGAAGTACATGAGTCATTTAAAGTTTGTGTAAAAACAGTGTATTCTTGTGCACATTTTGTGCCAAAGATGGAAATATTAACTGGAACACCCTCTGAGATCTGATTTGTGACTTGGATGTAGTTGAACTTGACTCTGTGCATCCACAGTAGTGTAAGCTGTAGGATCAGAACACACTTTAATTGTCTTGTTCAATGTTTCTGTGGACACGCCTCTGCAGTGTTCGTATCTGAAATAATGTAATTACAAATATTGTGTGATGCAGTCAGATTATCTCAGGTATAAACTCATTTTCAGGAGTATTTGAACAGTATTGCTCTGCAGACAGCGCTGTATATATTGTCATAACAACTAGAAAATAGTAATTTTGACAAAAGAAGTAGATCTGTCTTTTGAGGAAAATGGAGGTGTCCTTAAACTTTGGACTGTAGTGCGTGTGTGTGTGTTTTAATGCTCATAATCTGCTCATTTTTGTGAGTGTTAAGGCTTTTAGACTCAGACACAGTGAACACAAATACAGTTTATCCACTGTTTTTACAAGGCAACACTGATTCTTAGTGTGTTTGTGGGTGGTTTAATAAACTCACACTGGGATCAGAATCTGTAATGTGTATTTCAGTCAGTTGTGTCAAATACACGTCTGTGGGCCAAACGGTCCAATCCGGCCCCTGGAATAAAATTGTGAAATGCAAAAATTATTAACAGTCAAGGGTGTCAAAGTGATTTTAGTTCAGGTGCCACATACATGTCAACTAAATCTCAAGTGGATTAGATGAGTAAAGTATCATCATAATATCGACTCAAAACGTTTGTCTTTAAAGTAAAATTTCCTGAAAATAATGACATTTACAAACTATCCTTTTACAAAGAATCTAAATAACCTGAACAAATACGAATAACCTTAAATGTCGTAAGAGAAGTTTAACAGTATTCTGCCTGTTACTAAATGTCTTGGTGGATCCACTGTGATTTGTAAGATGTAATACACATTTGTGAATTAAGACGGTGACATAATATTCTTCACATTACACTTTTTTCTTTTGAAATTTCAGGTATTTCGCATTTTTTAAGGGATAATTTGGAGATGTGAAACTTTTCATAATGTGATTTTCCATTTGTTTCGCCCACTATAAAACATAAAGAAAGATTTGGAATGTTATTTGTATTCTATTATATCTGGCTGTATGTGGCCCCTGAACTAAAATGTGACACCTCTGGTTTAAGTGCTTTTCGATACTGGTTCAGTTGTTTTAGTAATGTGAATTTATTTTAATTTTTTTAACCTGTTTTGTTTTTATTACAGTGATTTTTTTAAGTACTTTTTATACTATAAAACTACATTAATAAACCTGTTAATAGTGTCACCTCATGCGTCTTTGTATTCACACATGTAATGACCCTGACAGCCTATAGGGGGCATCAGAGCTCTGCTGCTCAGTCACCTCATGTCCCCTCCAGGGGCTTCCTGCCAGCTCTGACATCACCGCTGTGTGTCCCCTCTCCACTGTAGCACAAAGGGCCACGCATACACAAGGACACAGCAGTGATGTAACTGTCCAACCGTTCAAGACATAATTCCCAACAAAAGGAATCCTCCAGAGTGAGGGAATTAGCAGAGCTCCAAACGTACCATCACCACCGCCAGCACAATGTGGTGATTGTGGCACAGCAGCACAAACATCACAGCATGGACACAAAAATACCACTTTTGTGCTGCTGTCACTTATGTTCATTCTTTGTAGATTTTCAGGACGGTCTCTTCAAGGGTCAATTCACACAAAAAATACAGATTCTTGTTGAGTTTTCACACTCCAGTAACTTTCAGGGTTGAAAACACTTAACATTTGTGGAACTAACGACTAAATCAGAGGGATTTGCAAGATCACGGTTTACTTTACTTTACTGTTGAACAAAAATTTAAAGGCATGTTTGTCCAGTCATTACAGTGAGTCAGTGGTACTTTTTGTAAATGTTTTTACTTAATAATCAAGTGCTGCCTTTTGCCATTTGTCACTACTGCATATGTATGCTCTATAAATGTAATAAAGAAACTCATTTTAAATTGCATTTTGTTTTGAATTCATGTAGAAACCTCCTGTGTTGTCTCTACTTAATACAGTATATCTGTTACCATGATTTTAACACCAATACAGGATTATTAAATACAGATATACTTACATATTACGCTTATACATTATATTTCAATACGTATGACTAGTTTTCTGTTTTACTAATGCTGCAGCACAAATTGAATAAACTTCTCATGAAAATCAGAATGTCTAATTTTGAGCATGTAGTTTAGTTTTTTTTTTTTTTTTTTTAAAGCAGCATATTTGACATTTTAATTTAAGTGTAATTCCAGGACACATGATTTTGCTGGAAAGAAATGCTTTCATAAATTCTAGAGGTATGAATGAATTTAGTTTGTATAATGCAAAAGTGTGTACAGTTTAGATCATTCTATCAGTTTGGAAAAACTGGACATGATATTGTGCCAAGTGTGAAAAATTGCTTATGAAGAGGAACTTCTACAAACTGTCAATGATTAAATTTAGCATAATTTCCAAGTTTCTCTATACATTCAAATGCATTTGATTTTTAGATTGCAGCAGTGTTTGTCTATACTTGAATTACTTTCTCTGTATTTGTGTTTTATGTAACTGCGATAGAAGCTATGACTTGCAGACTGCAAACCTAGTTAACTCTTTAACCCCTGATGTGTCACCACTGACATGTTCTGAATGGATGGTTTCATTTAAATGTTCAGAAAAATTTAATGTTTTTTTTTTTTAAATTGTGTTTTTACTCTGTTTTGTTGATGGAACTGCTGTATGTAAACGTGTCAAAAAGCAACTGATTCAGAAAAACAGACTAAAACTATCAAACAACCAAATTACAATACTAGTTTTTTTAAACTTTATTTTAGTTAACTTTTTTTGCAAAGTTTTTGAAGCTACTTATTTTGTAAATATTTTAGGTTTTGTTCATTTTGTTACATTGTTTTTTCTTCACTTTTGCTCTGTTTGTCTTACTTTGTTTATGTTACTTATTTTGTTGGTTTATTAGTTTACTATTCATTTTTATTGTCTTTTTTTAATCATCACTTTGGCTGTTTTTGTTCATTTTGTTGCTTATTCTTTTTTTTTTTTTTTTTTTAATTTGGATCTGCTAAAGTCTCAGTCGTTAAAGGGTTAACTAACAAAGTAACCTGGTGTGACAATGAAAACAGACCAGAACCAACACCGCTTCAAAAACTCAAAGTCAACATTATATGCTTATTTGAAAACTTTAATTTATTTTATAGCAAAAGTAGCTTTCTTGTGCGATTTGCCATTGTCGGTAGTCTGTAACACTGTTCTGAGAACATTCATTGAGCTGGTAATCACTGCGGGACTCCTCCCATCAGCGCGTCCTCACCACTGCAGCCTCACTCTGAACTCTGCACACCCCCGCAACACAAACCTGGAACATCAGCCTTGTGAAAAATCATCTTTTCTCTCAGAGAATATTAATTAGTATGCTTCAGTGACTAGGTCACTTTAAAGTATTAAACTCCTATGAGTTAGTCTGACAGTTCACTAACTCTGACAACTGTAAGGCCAACAGCGACGACATCAAAGGGGAAATGTCGACTGTAACACAACAACATGATGGTCCATTCCTCAAAGTACCATTTACCAATGACGGGTGACAAATTAAAAGAAAACAAAACCAAACTGTTTTGTTAAAGTGATGCCTTGGCATTGATTCTACATGTCTTTGGAATATGTCAACAAGTTCGGATATTTAGTCTTCAGCTTCTTACAACAAACAGTATCATTTTTACCTTATAAAATGAATTTACAAGTGCTCTATTTTGACTGCCTTGGTTAGGAATAACTAGAGTAATGTTAGGATTAATAGTCACATTTGTTTATTATTACATTACTTTTTATTTATATTCATATTCCCTCCAGTTCAAAGCCAAAATTGACAAAAAGCTTTTAAGATAACTGAATTGTGCTTCATCTAGTGGTTAAGTTTAAGACCCTCACCTGAAAACAAAAGGATGTGGAGCCAGTGTTCATTCTTTTTGGTGGAGGTGATATTTAGTCTGGTCCACACTCAAACATTAGCGGATTACATTAATGTGTTTCATGTGCATTTGAAGTGTTTATGGAAAAGGCAAAATTTAAGAGGAAAAAAAAAAAACAAAAACACCTGAGTTTTATGCTCACGTGTTTTGGTTTTGCCTTTACTGAAGGCCAGTTGATGTACTTAGCAGATGGCGGAGGTGAACTGCTCCTTCTGCAGATAGAAACAGATCAATATAAGGTAACAGAAACAGTTTCTATTGAGGCAACTGTACACTATGAAAAAAGTAAAAAAAGAACATTATATTACATCTCTGTAAAAACTGAACACTTAACTTTTAAAGGCATTTTATCTTGGCATTATAAAAGAAAAAAAAAAATTGACACTAAAATGTATGTGTTTACTTTTCTCCACTCTCTATGAGACCATTCCCATCAGGCTTTGACTTTAATTTGTCACCCGTCTGGAGGATTCACGTCAAAAGTCGAATGAAAAGCATTCAAGGTGCTTCTTCCCATGAATGATATGGTACAAATTAGTGACATTAAACGTGAAGATTAATCAACAGAAAGGGTTAGAAAATTGCATTGTTTCCTGGGGCATAGAGTTAACAGTATAAAAATTAACAAAAATCCTAAACTAAACACAGTCTCTCAGGTCCGTAACAGTTCAGTAAAGCATAACCAGAATACTCTGAGGTTTTGGAGGGAGCAGTAACCCAGTTTTTCCATCTTCAGACTGAAATCCTGGAGGAGGCTGTTGGTAGAAATTAGAGCGGTGTGACGAAATAGTCTGCAGGTTTCTGGTAGGCGTGTGCTTGCTGGTTGTGTGCCTGCATCTGCTCCTGCTGCTGCTGCTGGATGATCTGTCGCACTTCCTCCTCCAGCTCCGGGGGGATGATGAGCTGGTCATCGGGGTCGGGCTGGGCGGGCGCGTTGAAGTACCCCCCCTGCTTCCTGATGGGGGCGTCGGCCGCCTCCTCAATGACATCCTGGTTCCTTCCTTGGCAGGCGATGGAGCCATTGGCGCGAGCTCTGCGGCCCAGGGTCCCGGACGGCGAGGGCGGTGTGATGGGGGAGGGCGAAGGGGAGGAGGCGTGGAGAGGTGAAGGCTCCAGATGAGGAGGAATGTTTGGATGTGTGTGAGTGTGGGGGGCGGAGCATTCGCGGCCGTGCAGACAGTGGACGTCAGCTTCCACCTCCACGCGGCTTCCGTTGGAGAAGACTCCGGCGATGGGCTCTTCGTCCTCGCTGTCGAGCCCGTTATCGGACAGAGCGCCAGAAAACTGCCTCTGGAACCCCCCTACTCCGCCCGCGGGCCTCCGTGCTCCGGGCCTCCCAGGCAGGTTTAGGTGTGAGGCGAGGGGCTCGGTCTGTGGCGGCGGTTCCTCTGAGGACGCCGTCGACCCCACCTCGCTGCTCATTTCGGACGTGCTGAACTCACTGCTCAGCTCACTCACCGTTCCTGAGGAGGCCGGCGGTAACGGGATGCCCCCGTCGCCGGTTCCTGAGTACGGGTGAGTGCTGCTGTGGGTTTGGGCTCCCGGGCCGGGGCTCGGCGGCGGGGGTGGCGGCTCACAGAAGCAGCAGCAGTCTTCTGTGATGCTGAGCTGCACGACCACGGCGCTGAGGCTGTCGGAGCAGCCGTAGCTCTGCGCCAGGGTCACCAGCTTCTTCGCGGCGGCCAGAGCATCGGGAACGTTCCTGACGGCCTCCACTGCCTCGCTGGGAGACAACATGTCCCACAAACCCCGGCTGCCCAGGAGGAAGAACTCGTCCTGTGGGGTGAGGGTCACCGTGGAGACGTGAGGACGGGGCGTCACAGATGGACACAGGAAGGAGTAACCCATAATTCTGGTGCAGTCGGTAACGCCGCTGACTTTATTATCCTGGAGAAAACGAAAGTGATTTACATTATTAATTATTTTTATTTAATTATATCTTATTTATTATTATTATTTAGAATTATTAATCATTATTACAACATGCACAGTGAGACTTCAATTCAATCTGTTAGTTATTATAGTAGCAGTTTATTAATTGAACAGTTTGAGAACCTTAAATACTTTCTTTTGGCAGAGATTTAACATCTAAACACAGATATTTAACGTTTAATCAATCAAACAAAACCCTGTAAAGCAGTGTTTTAGATCCTTTAAAAATAAAATGATCAAGTAAAGAGAATAAAAGCTCAGTTAAAGTTACAAGTGAATGGAACAACAGCAATCCAGTGATGTCTCGACAGTGAGATGCTTATTCTATTATGTCATTATGGACTAAAATCACAAGTAGAATTTAATAAGTATGATTTGATAAGTTTATTGCAAAGATAATCCAAGGAAAGTGGTGACGTCTGAAGTGAACAGGACCATCCAACATTTCAAAGAAAAAAAAAACAACTTTGCCACAAGCTTTTTTTTCTTCTTCATAATATATTTAATCTTCTCATTTTATTACCTTTAAGTCCTTTCAATGTTAGTTCTTCCTCTGTGATTTTCTATTAGATTCTCTGATCTATAATGAGTTGGGTTTTTTTTACCCAAGAAAATTTAATTTCAACCTCTGATGTCATGTAAACCTTGGAAAGCTAATGTAATTCTTTGACAACTAAACTTTTATCACCATCACGATTAAAACATTTTTTTTGTTAATATTAACTTAGAATGAATTTATTTTATATTACAAATTAAATACATTTTTCACTTTAAATATCCCAGTTCCTTTCTGACAAATGTACTCTTAGAAAGATTACATTTTAGATTCCTTCCTTTTTTTTCCCTCAGACCAAAAAAGTACAACTCTGATACTTTGCATGACTTTTCTATTCATCACACTGACCAAACTGATACTCATACTAATAACAATAATAAACACAAACCAAATCCATCATCATCATCATCATCTCCGTGCCCTTTCAGCCTTTTGGAGCAGGACTCTAGAACACACTGGTCCCTCTCACCTCAGTGATGATGGCGTTGTGCTGGCGGACCCTCTGGTACTCCTGCTCCTCCTTCACAGTGTGAACGGTGGACAGTTGCATAGCTCTGCCGTTTCGACACAACACCGCCTGACACCGGCCCACATTGGCAGTCTTGAGGGTGAAGCAGCCGCTGTGTTCACCCAGAGCCACAGGATCGTGTCTGATGTGACACAAAGCTGCCGAGCCACCCATCCTCTGTCCTGCTGTGCCCAGTTTCCTGCAGAGGATCAACAGATACTGCAGTTAAAGTAAGGAGTTTCACATTTACAGCAACTTCTCTTCTTATTTTCTCTGAACTTTACGTTGTATAAGGGGGGATGCTATGACTTTTTTGGGCTATATTTGGGGGTATTAGTCAGAGGCAAGAACCAGCTCCTTTTGTTTTTATTCAGTTGATGAAAATGCTTTGTTCTGCACCCTGTTTTTGTTATTTTGGTAGTTTCCTTTAACAATAATAATCTAAATATACACTGATGGAAACATTTTTTTGAACGCCTAACAGAATAATAATCTCTTAGTTCCTTTCTGCACATGCTCTCTTTTGTCAAGGTCAAAAGTCGATGTTTCAGCAAGATGATATCCTTCAACACATCCAGGGATTTTTTTTTTTTTCCTCCATAGTTTGTTTCGAATATGGAATGGTACATTTTTCTTGACTGTAATCAGCTAACAACACACCATTGAATCAACAACAATATGCAAAATAAATAAATAAATAAATAAATAAAATAAGAATAAATAAACCAACCATATTCGAAAAGGAGTGAGAAGAAGCATATCTTATAAACTCTCACCCCTCTTTTCTAAACCATTAATATGACTATATATACATATGCATTCACATACAT
>JAPTYR010000019.1:12602554-12616988 GCA_029814505.1 Siphamia roseigaster | reverse complement strand
TGGCTTAGTTGGTTAAGCGCTTGTCTAGTAAACAGGAGATCCCGGGTTCAAATCCCAGCAGTACCTTCAAGAAAACCTTGCGAACAGTTGGCGGAGGTCTGCGCTCTCTGAGTGCTTTTCTAGTTTTGTTATGTTTTCTCGCCAACAATAAACAATATAATCCTTTGCATTTGTCGGGATGCAAATGTCAGCGAAAGCTTCTGAAATGCATTTTATTAAAAATACTTCATGATAATATTTAAGATCATGTAAAACTTTCAAGGTGTCCAAATACCTTTTTTTTCTCCACTATATATTTATTCAACAATCATGTTTGTGTATTGTTCAAGAAATCCCTTTCTGTTATGTTTACCTTTGCATTGTGAGAAAAGTGCTCGTCATGTAGTCCTCCTGCCTTTGACCTCTATGAAGCTCCTCTGCCAGCACATCTCCCATGGTGCATTGCAGCAGGTAAGGCACCTCGACATTCCTGTCTCCGTCGAACACTCCGTACAGAGCCTCTCGAATGCCACAGAAACTGTCCAGAGCCAGAGCAGCCACACACAGCCTGAGGACCAAAACACAAGAAGAAGATAAAACCAATAAATAATAAACAATAAAACCAAGTCTTCATTTAAAGGCTACACCACCACTGCAGCAGCAGCAGGTCTTAAAAAATACTGCAGTCCTGATTACACTGCAGAGGCTACTGTGGTATTTTAAATACCAAGGATTCTGCTAATCGGATTTTAGACCTTCGAGTATTTCAGATCCGCAACCTGCTCATGATTAAAGGAAACGGGTAAGAGAGGTTTCTGCAAAGTGACCAACCAAAGTATTACACTGAAGAACTTTTTACTACTGCACATAACAGCATTTAGTACCTGATTTATCTTTAGAAGACCAAAAGCACAACAATAAACAGTGGCTGCAGTGACTTGGGCAATATTTCTTCAGTCTGACTGAAATCAATCTGATTAGCGTCTCCAAGTTTGCTTTTGATACAGACACTAAATAAAGTTCATATATTCCAGAGTATTAATCAGAACATTTATTTACATTAAAAAAAAAAGTTTACACATAAAAACTGAATATTGAGAGGTGACTGTGGATGTGACAGAGGGGGGACAGACTTGTTTTTGACTCCAGAGGCCTCAGTGTAGCTGTGGCTCCAGACCGCAGGAGCCCCGTGGCTTTCATTCACACATGGAGCTGAAGGAGACGGATCCACCCTGAAACAGCGGATGTTACTGCAGGGGGGAGGAGAGAACCACAACAACATCAGCATGCTGGCTTATTGATCACATGCGCTGTAGCTCCGCTGGCTCATGCAGCAGCAGGTCTGCAGTACAGTTCAGGTTCATACTTAAGGAGCTCCAGGCTCTTGTGGTCCAGGTTGAGGCGGGGGTTTCCTGTGAGATCCAGTTCCTGAAGTTTCGGAGGGAGCGTCTCTGGTAGAGTCACCTCTGTCAGTTCGTTGCAGCTCAGGTCCACACACTGAAACAAGAGGGAGATAGTAAGAGAGATGAGGATGTGACATATTTCATAACAAAGTAATCCTAAACAACACCCATTCTGAAACATTTCACTGCACAACAACAGCTAAAGGCAGTTTGGATTAGGAGTATTTACATTAATATTGTTTTTTTTCCCCCCAATTATCTTTTTATTTATTCATTTTCAACTTTTTAATACACATCAGACTGAAATAAGGGGAAAAACATAAAAAAAGAATATCATAATACTGGTAGCATTTTACTTCACAGATCGGTAATAAGTGGGTAATGTTATGGTAATATAGATGTAATGTCAAAGAAATATTTTTGAACCACATATTACAAGTAATTAGTGCACTATTACCATACAATTAATTACCTTGCACTTTCCGGACAATAGCAATATAAATTTAACTACTATAAACTATTACAATGAATTTGTTAATCTCCTTGATTATTGTGTTAATAAATATACCATGACATTTAAAAAAAATAACCAGGCACTTACCAAAAGTTTATTCCTTCATAATATCATCTTGCAGGTTTAATTCCAGCAAAATTACTTCACAAAAAGGAAATTCTGAACATTGATCATTTCATTAAGTACATATTCACTACAATTTTTAACCATTTTATTGTACCTTAAAAACACAGACATTTATATTCTTATTGTCTGGAAAGTGCAGATTCATTGTCTGGTAACAGTGCAGCAATTACTTATAATATGTGGTTTAAAAATATTATTACATCTATATTACCATAACATTACCCACTCATTACCGATCTGTAAAGTAAAGTGCTACCATAATACTAGTAGAAATAAAAACAAATAAATAAATATACATAGTGAAATGAATTAGATCAGTCCATGGTCACAAATGTTACACTTCCATGCCCAGTGTGTGGTGGGTTAGTGTCAGAGGTCCATAAAAGATTCCCATAGCTTCTGAAAGGCTTCCTTTGTATTTTTCAAGGTGTGAGTGCACTGTTGCATACTGTATGTACCAATTTATTGCTGTAGTGTAAAGTATTCACATTTACCAGTCCATCTTTCTTAACCTTAACCAACCCCTGCCCTGACCCAGTGAAATTATTTTCCCATCATGCTATGCTTTCCTAACCTGCTTACCCTTTCAAAATGTATTATTCCTAGAGCAGCATTTACTGATTCTGACTCAGGAGTTCTGTGCATCAAAAGCGATTCATAATGCTTTCTGGCATCCCCAAACCCCCCTCCAAACACACACACACACACACGCACGCACGCACGAATAAAACCACCACCATGTGGGCTCAGACGCACAGATTAGGGAGTTGCTGAAAGATTACAAAGGATTTCCTGATCTGGAACAAGCCATTAAAGATGAACACTGAAATAGATAAAGACGACCAGAGGGAGATGGATTTCTACAACTATATTGATTTTCATCCTTAATTTGTGGATCCACTGAACTAAAGCACCAAACTGAAAAGAGAAGAGATACCCGGGTAATATCTCAGACTAACCTTGATCTCAGGCAGCTGGAGGACTTCTGGGAAGGCGTTGATGCAGTTGGAGTGGGCGGAGAGTGTGTGCAGCCGCTGACAGTTGAGGATGGTGGTGGGCACGGCCCTCAGTCTGTTGCCGCTCAGGTCCAGCTCCTCCAGCTGCTCCAGTCGAGCCAGTTTACTGCAGGGGGCAGACGCACAATTATGTCAGAGCGCTGCAAAACTTTATTTTAGGAGATACATTTTTCAAACTTTGGTGACCTAAACCACTTTGTGGAGAAAGGCTGGATGATAAAATAAAGTCCTCAGTGGAAGGAATTCTTACCTGACTACCACTTGTAAACTCAACTCTACATATATTTCAGCTCAAGTCCTTTTACTGTTAAGCTGCTTTTCCCAGAAACCACGAATAATGCCTGAAATACAGTTTTGCTTGTAACTGAATCAATACAGTGCTTGGAATGATGATTATTGCTTCACTTATTTTGGGAGATTTGTCACTTATTAAACCACACAAAAAAAAAATCAACAGTTCACATTGGGAAACTAAGTATTCTTACACTGAGATGTGCAAGTTGGTTCCCTCTTAAAGTGACAAAACCTTCTTGTTTTACTGCTGAAATATTATGTAAATCATCCTAACCCTTGCTTTGTCTCATAATTCTTTCATTTAGCTGAATAAGGATTAAATCTAGTTTAGTATTAGCTGGAATATATTAATACACTAGAGTCAGATATATTTTCTTAAATAAGATTACCTTTACAATGACAAATATGTGTATTTACAAAGTGATAATGTTTTTGTTTTAATTGGAAAAAATACAACTCATTTCCCAGGAACAAGGCTTTTTACTTCCTTGTTTACCTCTGATTTTAAGATATTTAATTTGACCATATCATTGTTAGAATGAGTGCTGCATCCTTATGTGAAGACATGTCTCTTTTTTAATGTATTATGTTTCCGTGAATCTAAATAAGTCAGAGTTGTGTATTTAGTTACATTCCTGTGTCTAGATTTTCTCTGTTGCCCCAACTCAAAGAGAGATTCTCCAACTTGAGAGCTAAATGTTTATACTTTTAAAGAGTGGAACACAGCCAAACCGTTTGTTACAGAGATATGACTTGTCGTAGTAATTGTGCGTGGTACCTGGCGGTGAATGTCTGTAGCTGGTTGTAGGCGAGGTGAAGCACCCTGAGGCGGCTGTGTCCTGTCAGCAGCGGGACACACTTGTCTGTCAAGCTGTTATTGGTCACATAAAGCTCCTCCAGGACACTGAAACTGTCCTCTGATAGGCTGGCTGGAGGGAGATTCTCCAGCTTATTGGCACACACATTTAAGTATCGCAAACTGTCACACACACAAAAACAAAACAAAACAGACAAATGCAACTAATTAGTGGTTTTACAAGAATGTAGCATGTTCTAAAGTAACTTGAGGAATTCAATACGATTTTAAACAAATGGAGTTAACAAATCTTAGTGCAGAGTGACCAATCTTGATGCGAATAATTTGAGTTCAGCTTCATGTTCATGAATCGAGGAGGAAAACTAAAATGAATGTTGTTGTGTACCTCTGTGCTTTGATGAACAGGTTGTTAGGGAGCTCAGTCAGATGGTTGTGCTGAAGGTCCAGCACCTCCAGCTGTGATCTTTCCAGCCTCTCCACCAGCCGGCATATATTATTCCAACCTGCAAGCATCTTCCTCAGGCTCCCAGAGGACAACAGCCTGCAACACACAAACAAGCAAGCCTGTAAATCAGGAGACGAGGACTATAAAAAAAAAAAAGAAAGAAAGAAAATTCTGCCCTACATGCTCAATGGTAGCAGTTTCTGTAGCCTGTAGAAGACAGACTGATATCATCATGCATGTGCACCCTAAGAAAAACTATGATTATGCTGTCTGTGTGCTGTATAAAAAGCCTTGTGGGGAACCACTTGCATGCAGCAGTGAACATGTTTTAATTGCTTGACTGTAGACACTGCTGAGGGCCGTGGTCAGACTAAAATAGCACTATGTTTAGAAAAGGGAGTGTTGCTACAGGTATTGATATTCTGTACAAAAGAACTTTTTAAATGATAAACGTTTACGGTCTTTTTAGCTGCACATTAGTTGAAAGTAATTGACCTAAAAAAATAATCCTTTTATCATCTCTGCAGATATCTCACTGGTAAAGGTTCAATATCCAAGATCTGTAAGTGCTGGAGTCTGTTTTATGTAATTATTGCTGTTAACTTATTAATTTTTTAGCAAACGGATGCCTCAGTTACCTTTATTCATAACAGTCTGTACTTTGATTTCTATGAAGGTCATTTTTTCCCCTAAAAATCATTATTAGAAATGTTAAGTGCCCCTCTTCTGCTCCTCTACAACAGTCTACTGTAAGCTTATAAATGTTTTACAACATTGTTTAAAAAAAAAAGGAATTTAGCTGAATTTAAAAAGATACATGTTTTTAATCTGTACAAACAGTCATATCAATACAACTTGTACTCACATTTTTGGTCCATTAATGAAGAATCGAACTCTGGATATTTAGCTTTATATAAAATAGTCAAAGCTCTGTAAAGTGCAATACTACACATAAATGTTTCTACTTTACTTTTTATTTATGTCTCGGACTTTCTTCTTGGTTTTTCCTTAATTTTCCCCAATATCATGTAACCAGTGAGGCAAGAAAAGTTCTTGCATAGGTTTCGACTTTAATTTAACTACACTAGAGGACAATGTAAAAACAGTGTTAGACTGGAAATGTACTGACTTTCTGTTCATTTATCAGTGTGAAACTCACTGTATGGGCAGCTCAGCGACAGAATTATGGTTGATGTCCAACACTTCCAGTCTGCTGCTGTCACACACCCAATCAGGGACAAAGCACAGCATGTTCCTTTAAATAAACAAACACAATCAGCTTAGGACAGGCACACAGTCTGCTTTTCCTCACTGTAAATAGGACAGAGGTGCTTCATACCAGGATAAATCCAGAACAGTCAGATTCTCTGGCACAGGGTACACATCCAGCTGCTTCAGCTCTACAGACACAACATGCATCACTGTGACGATGTGTAGTTTCAAACATAATGTTTAACTTTTATTGAGCACACACTAAGCATTACCGTTGTGGGAAGCGTGGAGGCTCTTTAGGGTGTGGCCACCGACTCTAAGGACAGAAAGACGGTTCCTGTCACAGCGAAGGACTTCCAGCCGACATAGACAGTGAACATCCAACTCCTGCAGACCAGTGTCTCTCAGGTCCAGATGGACAATGTGGACCAGCTGCTCTGGATCTCCCACTGTCACACTTTGAAGCCAGTTCAGCCTGTGCAAGAAGGAACAGTGAAGGTCATAAGGACAGGTTAAAGGGAGAGAGCAGCTGGGGGTTAGGCGCCACAAGGAGCAGTTTGGTTATAAATAAAGTTGACTTTCATCACTGAATAGTTAAAAATATTTTGAATACCCCAAGCTAACTACTGTGAGGTTTAAAGGATATGTTTATGGATCTTTGCAGGTTTCTACAAGTTACTTGTAAGACTTTTAAAAATATGTACAATATGGGTTAAGACTCATGTGACTAACTTCACATTGAAAATGAAATACACCAGACAAAAACAGATGCCCCAAAAACCTAAACAATGAATCCTGGTTCTTTACAGTTGCAAAATGATAAGAGAAGAACTTGTTTCATCTCTAATTTTAAGTCTTTCACTCTATTTTGACCAATATTATCAGTTGAAAAACACTTACTAGACCTTGAGTTCTCATTGTTTAATAAACACTCATCTCAAGGTACAACAATAATCACACAGGCTTCTTCTGAAGGTCTTCAATGCAAAAATCTAAAACTTACCAAGTGTATTTTCCTAATTTCTAGTCAAAATATCTCATCACACTTATAATAAAACACAATCACCTGTAGAGGAACGTTTCTGTGAAATATAAGAACTTATTTTTGGAAAATTGATCTTGAAAATCTTATTTCAAGAAATCTTACCAAGACAATTCTCACTTGTTACATTGGCTTTTTTTGTTGCTTAATTCAACCAAAACAAAGCAAAAAAAAAATATATATAAAAAATCTGCCAATGGAACAAGTGAAAATGATCTTGGTAAGATTCAGATCATAAAACTAAACTCAGAAAATGGCAGTATGTTTTCTGAGTTACACTTTGGCTTGATGTAATTTAACAAATCAAATCAAATTCTCGTTTCAATTAAAAAGGCCTAATTTAATTATCTGGCATTAAAAAAACATACAAATCCACAGGAAAAAAAAAAAAAAAACAGCAGAAGAGGCCGAGTCATGTTTAAATGCAGAGCCCATTTTTCCTGCAGTATCTTGGGAAGTGTTAGATTTCAGTCGAGCTTTGTTCCTTCTAAAAATGTCAGTGTGGATATGTTTACCTGAGATCTATGTGGCGAGCAGGCAGCCACTGCAGACCGGCCATATCCAGGACAGAGAGCTGGTTTCCTGCCAAACAGAGTCTCTCCATTCCACGCAGTTTCTCCAGGACGGTAGGGACGCAGCTGAAACAGTTGAAGGATAAGCCGAGGTAGGTCAGGCTCTCCAGAGACCCCACCTCTGCAGGTAACAAACTCAGACGATTCCCATCCAGGAGAAGAGTCTGCAGGCTGCACATAAAACACAAGACATGAGCAAATCTAGTCTAACACTTAACAGTCTTTTTATACCGTTGCTTATACATGAGTGTAAGTTTCTGTTCATAGCAAATTCAATTTTAGACATTTTTCAGATCCATACTGAAAAAAAAAGGTATAAAAAAAACATGAAGGAAACCCAGAATCTGACTTTGATGATGCACTTCATTTGAGAACAGATTATTGCTGGCTCATGGCAGCTGCTTGCTGCGTGGATTTAAAGAGTAGCTTCATGGTTTTATGATTTCTTGTGCTTTAATGGCCTACTCCGAACTTGACTGTTTTTATTTCATAACAAGGTACAGTGGTCTTTAAGTCTGTTGTCATCTAATTTCAACTGTCCTGTTCTCAGGTCGAACATCACAGAAGTTGCACTTACATTTACTGTATTTGATGAAAATTATAGTATTTTATTTGTAACTTAAAGAACTACTCATTTTCCTAAACACAACACTTACTACTGTAGGTGTTTGATAAAATGTCTGTGCTGTAGCATCTGTAATGGACAGGATGATTAGACTTGTCTAATTTCCAATTTATATGAAACTACATGCATTTGTGTTGGGCAGTGTCATATCAAGTGTTGGTTTAGAAGATCTGCAAGTAAAACACAGATCATACCTGAGATCTCAAACATTTAGACTCCACTCCCGAATCTGCTCATTTAGACAAAAAGCCAACTTACATTTGCAACAATTAGTCCACAAAAGAGTTATCACATACTGTCCATTAGCTGATTGATCAGATGAATTAAATCAAATGTTTGCAGCTCTAACCAAGTAACTGTATGCGTCAGATAAACCAGTGCCATAAATAGAATAATGATTGCCTCTGAAATGTGGTGCAGTAGAAACATAAGCATAAATATGTGTTATTTATAACAGTCCTGCATTGATGGCCCTTGGGGACAGCATGACTGTGCACTAAACCCCCTGAACCTGTGCACCGTCAGGAGCCTGGTGCTCTGCCAGCTGTTCATTTAATACAGAGAGATTAATCTGCTTGGCTGGAACCAAAACGACAAAGACGCCTGTCTGATGCCTATGTCAGCAAAGTATAGGTCACAGAGGAGAAAGTAGAGCTCCTGGGCAAGACATCATTGTCTTCAGCCTCATCATCATCATCTATCACAGCAGCCCAGAGGTCATTGTTTTGTTTCAGCTCACTTACTTATGCATGGTTCCCACTTCTACAGGCAGAGACGACAGACGGTTTCCAGACAGGTTCAGCTCGGTAAGCGAAGTGATGTCACATAAGGCCAGAGGAAATTCAGCCAGGGCGTTATTGGACAGACTGAGGCTTCTCAGTTTGCAGAACCTAAAAGAGAAGAAGGGGAGACAGAGAAGAAGACACAAAGGCTTTACTGAATCAGTGCTACTGTCAAATTTCTACACCGAGTTGATAACAAAATTATTAAACCCTTTTTATGTTACATAACACCTGTAAAACAAACAAGAAAGATGACCATAGAGGAAGTCTGGCCAAGCTCTCAAGGATACAGAAGCATAACAAGTCAAGTACACAAACTATTTAAAGCCAAATGTTTACACGACTAAGAGTTGTCACCAAAACAATGCAGCGTGTGGTTCAGGTAAGCACTAGTTATGTGCCTGCGTTTCTTGGCCTTTGCAGCCTAATGTAACCCAGTTCACAGAGGGGCCGGGATGAAAGGCCGAAGCAGACGCATGTCCGTCCGGGGGAATGTCACTGGCAACGTCACGGGAAGAACACATTCCTGAAAACACTGCCTGGGAAATGGGTGTTTATGGAGGAACAATGGCTGCATGTACACAAAACTTATTTATTTCAGTCCAAGTTAATTGTCAGCCTTCAAACCAGTCTCCACCTGACATATGAGCCAGTGGAGAAGGACTGGGATGAAGTAAACACACACTTTGGTACAGAATAAAGGAAAGACAAGAGCTTGAGCTATTTCTTTTGGGCAACATCTGCAAACATCTGTATCAGTGTAAATAAATGTTTGCACACCGCAAAGAAACACTAGTTCGTAGCTGCTTAAATGTTTTGATCAGTCCAAGTAATCCTGAGGCAGTGCCATTTAAGTTCAGCAACACATGGTGATAGATGAAATGTGTAAAACAAAGCACAGACACTGAATGACCTCAAGAGCACTGACACAGGATTCAGATCACCAGCATACATTTTTATTTTTCAATTTTTTTGCTCTGTACTGTAGAGACCTTTTCTCATGGCATACAAATAGCGACACCCCCCCCACACACACACACACAGAGTTCCTTCACATCTCAAAAACAGCTGAATCTCTTTATCCTCTCTCAGCAAAATAAACAGTGCGTCACATCCAACATGTGGTGAGAAGCTGGACAAAGCAACTCAGATACTTTTTAAACATCTGATCTGTTCTCTTCTGCTGCCGTTTCCATTACAGCTGCACTAAATGACCAATGTCTATCATCTCCTATTATATTCTGTCATTTAAAATTTGTTGTGTCATAAATTGCAGTATCGGTTTTATCTGTCATCTTTGGATGCTACTTGAGTTCCAAACATGTAGGAGAGTGAACGAAACACAGAAAAGGTTGGATGGATATGCTTGCGTCTAACTAGACTGAAACAAAAAACAAACACCCCAAACCGCACATAAAGAAAATGTGATTTTTTTGCACTCTCATTCTACTTCCTTACATGCTTCATTTAGCTTGAAAATGAAACTGAGCATTATTTTTGTTACATTTATATACTTTGGTAAAAATATGACTCAGTACACGGAAAATCTATACATGTAGCCCTTTTTTGGGTGATGAACATAACCCATTTGTTTTCCGTTATGGGCTGTTCATCTACATGTTGATAAATAGTTAAATATATCAAATTCTTATCATTTATATCGGCAAGAACATTAGACTGTTTTCTCACCCAGCCCTAGCACAGTGTACATTTCAAACACCTTCCTTTTCAGATGTTTGACTCTTTTTATATACATTTTTTGTTTGATTTTAATGTAATAATTGAAATAAATAAACAAATAAAAACAATGGAATTTTGCTGAACACAATTTTTAACAAAAATGTGGAGAACAGTGGTGACAAACGGGACTATGACAATTATTACACAACACCCCGATCTCAGTCATAATGGTTAGAATGGTTTCTATTCAGTTTTATAAATAGAACTACTCGGAACAAAGACAAATGATTATTTTTTTCCATTTCCTTTTAGACAATCTGATGCAATCTCCCCTTCTTCTATATGATTTAATGGGTCTGACAAGACAATTATCAACTTAAAGTGGCTATATGTAGTATTTCTACTGTTAAGTATTTAAAAATGAGCTTAAATGATCATTAAAGTACTATGATAGGCAGCCTAAGATACTGGAAATTGGATAGTAGAGATATGATTTGAATGTATGGATGAGTGATAGATTTATGCGACCACTAGAGGGAGTAGAGGGAGTCACTCTACTGGTCTCAAATGCTGAGGAAAACTGATGAGATGGGACAAGAACTGTTAAACTTTTACAGTCAGTCACAGACAAAGTAATAAAAGCAAGAAGTACTGGTGTTTTCACCACTGGACACAGTTCGAAATGAAACAAATAGAGTTTGAGGCTGAAATCACTGATCCTTCTACATAGGCGAGTTTGATTATAAGGCTTATGTAGGTATCAAGTTATTATGTGATGCTATCATCTTTGCCAAGTTCACTGTTGAGCCACCGTTTAGAGTACTAAAGTGGGTTTTGTTGGTTGTAAGCATGTTCTGGTACGACTTTCCCCTGCTGTTGAGAAATTGGATTAGCAACACTAAATATAACCCCTTTAACACTTATACTATACATCAATTCAATAAGTATACATTTAAATCTATTATGTATTTTATTTGCAGATACTTATTTTATACCTGGTTAGATTATTTGTGTTATTGTTTATAGTTACGTAAGAGATATAATTGTATAAACCTTAGGGAATTATTGGTCTAATCTGCATAATTATTCTGTGGTATTTTCAACCTATGCTTGTTCTATCTTCTAATATGAAACTGATCACATTTCACCAACCATCCTGACATTAAATCAAAACTATTATTTGATTTATACAATACAAGAAGTCAAAAAGGACCAAAAAATACAATAAAACAGTTTACTCAACACTTAATCCTCAAATAACCCTTTAGGATTCTAGCAACTGAAAATGACCAAAAAAATGTGTTTCTTGCTATGAAGCAGAAGAAAAGGAGAGACTGACTTTCCCACGTTAAACCGTGTCAACAGCAACCCATTTGACAATCTGATGTGAAAACAAGGAAAAGCCCTCTAGCCCAGAGGTCAAGGGTCTGGATGTCAAATCTCTCATCACATTGCAGCTCACTTTTAATCATCTAAAACACACACACACACACACACGCACACACACACACACACACACACACACACACACACACACACACACACACACACACACGTCATCTGTAATTTGATCTAAGCTGTTTCCTCTTCAGACCATATGGCCGCTCCACAAGACAGACAAACTGCCAAGGGACATTCCACAACTGAAAGACCGAACAACAACCAGGAAAATACTACTATTCTTCCTGCTGTCGGGTTCCTGGAAACAGAGGGGCGTGGCTGGAGACTCACCTGGTGAGTGCTGGAACACCTTTGTGCATTGACAGGAAGTTGTTTTTCAGATTGAGGTGAGTGAGGTCCTGGCTGTAAAAGAGCTGAGCAGGCAGCTCCTCCAGGCTGCAGCACGACAGGTCCACCGAGTTCACCCTCTGGGATGCAATCTGACACAGTGAGGGACAGACAGGACAACGGTGTGGGATTAGCAACTAAATCATCATGATGACAAGATAATTATAACCTCAGAACCAAGGAAAAGGAGACAGGAACACAAGCCAGAAACTGTGTCCGTATGAGCATCTTGAGGATAGGCTTCTGTTGGACACTCAGGAGGATACATTAAGAGCCTCTGATCCTTCAATACTCGGCATCCAAACACTTGGGGCCTGATTTACTAACAACACAAATAAGGGATGTAAATGTGCCTGCTCGCAGTAAAAAAAAATGCCCTGTTCTTTTGATTTGTTCTTCACAGATGATCAACTAAACTCCCCTGCACAAATGACCACTGGCACAAAGTTTTGGAGACCGCCCTATTTAAAGAGGATGATGCACGTGGAACTGTTTCTCCTCATGGACACAGTTCACTGTAAAAACTGTTCTGGGATAAACCAGCACTCATGAATATGACGTTACTCTTTTTAGGTATCCAATTTTGTTGATCCATGCTGAAGTGTGGTATTAATGAAATAAATTGGTTTTTTTAGTGTGTCTGTGTTTGGTGAATGGAAACTTTCAGGGTGCACTCTCTCTCTCACTCTCTCTCTGTTTCGCTCCCTCTCATGTGTGCACATGCACAGTCGCTCCGGCTGGTCCAGGTCCGAATCCGGCTACTTTGGCCAGCCACTGGTCATGCATGGCTAGGTTTGCTGTGGCTGAGTGGGAAGCACGGTGGATTTGTCACACACACAGTGGGGTTTTTTGTTTTTTTTCTTTAGGAATTCTGTGTGTTGATACCTGGCATGTGTTCAGTCATTTCATTGGACTGTAATGCACAGTTTTACATCGGCTCCTGCATGGTGTGAACATCTATTGCTCAACAACTTGGAGATGTCCCGTCCCCACCCTGGTGATGGGCATTTCCCAGCTTATATCTAATTTCTCTGTCTATTTTTTCTTCTTCTGTCATTCCAAAAATGTTGCCACAAACAGAACTGATTCATTCTCTGCATTTCCTTCAGTTGCCACAACTGCAGCCAGTTTTTTGCCAAGCTGTTCCATTTAAGACATGCCTTTCAGAGGCGCTAAATATAGACCCAAAATCAGCCTCTGCAATCAGATTGAGATTTGATAAATCACATTGAGGTGCGAAAAAAATAATCATTTGCATGTACTCCACCCATGATCTTGCGCCTCCTGAGAGAAACGCTCATAAATGCATATTCATCAAGGCAGGCAAGCTGAATGGGTTGCACGAGCTATTGTGTCCACGTGACAGGCGCAACTCTCAGTGTGCCCTGTTAGTAAATAAGAGGCAACATGTTTTTGCCTCCACCAGTACGTTTTTACGCACGCAGACCTTTAGTACATAAGGCCCTTAGTCTCAGGTATTGTGGGGAATTTAAATTAACTATTTTGTATTAATTTAAAGTTGTAATTCATTCATTTCTCCATTAAATATGTTAAATAATAATACAGAAATGAAGTGTGTTGCATTTCATCTGTGTGCATAGGTATTTTATAGCAGTGTATGTGTTTTTATGTATGTGGAACATCCTTTAATTTTTTATTGTTTGTTGTAGATATAGCACAGATGGAAACCCAATGGGGAGGGACAATAGTGAACATTGAATCTTATTTACATGTTAATGTGACACATCATTGATAATTCCTTTTAATTCAGTTTTTAATCCCCGAGTTTAGTTCACAAGTATTTCTGCATAATATCAAAACACTCTACAACCTAAAAATATATCACATATATTTGTGCTTTGGATAATTTTAGGAATATTGAAGTTGCTTGAAAACTACAACACATTCTGACCATATCTGATTGAAAGACTGATCTAATCTGATACAGAATGAGACCTTCATAACAGGCTGTGTCATGTTAATTGTATTTGTCATAAAGAGTTTACTGTTCAGATGAAGTAAAAATAAATAAATAAAAAAGCAAAGTGAAGTGAAAAATACAGAAGCCGAGAGCGGCCCTCATATCATCTTTTTTAATTCACCTGGTTATCCCGAGAAAACGGCAGAATTAATTGGAGA
>JAPTYR010000019.1:12582605-12594106 GCA_029814505.1 Siphamia roseigaster | reverse complement strand
GTGCTTGAAACGTCTCAGCTATGAGACACATCTGTTTGTAAGTGATTGACTTTGGAGAGTGAAGTGATGACCTCTGGGTACCCATGAGGAGGAGGAAGAGGAGGCTGCTGCTGCGGTAGTGCCAAGATCCGAAACACTGAGGAGGTGAAATCCGAGTTCCACTGAGGTCACTTTTCTCTTACAGTCAGCAGTGTGTGTGTGTGTGTGTGTGTGTGTGTGTGTGTGTGTGTGTGTGTGTGTAAGGCAGAGTCAGAGAGAAATATCTGGCCATCTCTTTTTTGTCTAAGCTATAATGCTGAGTCAGACTACTCTGGCCTGAATCTGAATGTTAACATAAAGTAGAAAATCCAACAATGCAGCAAAAAGGTATAAAAATGAAATAAAAATAGATATTTGCTCAAATCCAAGCAAAAACATCCTTGATAGATGTGTTTTGGAATTTGGCACAGAGGGAAATTATTTTATTTATTTTTTGGCAGAACGCTTGAGTAGCTGGTCGTCCTCAGTCTTGGTCGTTTAGATATTTTGTTGGTGTGGATACATGTAGCTCATAAATCCCCACTTTAAAAACATGACCTAACCTTTTAATGCCCTGTCCACACAACATTGGTCCTTTTGTCTGTGCTTATTGTTTTTAGGTAATAAAAACTGAGATTTAATATAATTAGAAGACACTTTAACCACCTGAACTGACAAAAAGAAGAGGGAAATATTTGTTGAGAAAAATATCTTGTGTATAGTGTGGACAAAGCATAAAAATGTCAACAGCTTATCACCACGTCATTAACTCCCTGCCTCATGAGATTTAGCTTGTTACACCTCTCTGAATGAATGATCATAAATCAAACAGAACCAATAGATCTGTGAATGAGACTTAATTACAGACTTCTTATCTGGGTTACACTTTCAGTTATGCAAGGGTAACTGAACTGAGTAAACGGAAAATTCTGGTGGGCTGTAAAGCTGCAGTGTTGTCTATTAATTGATTAGATCATTAACAGAAAATTAACCCAGATAATAATTTCTTCTATTATGCTATGAGTACGCAAGTATTATCAGCAAAAGCCACTTAAGGATGAAAAGTGAAAGCGGTCACTGAGCAGTAAAATGGTCCCCCTTCGTGTTTTGATGATGTTTTGGGTTCGTTTTGCAGCTGCATTAACCTGTATGTTACATATTTTACAGGTTTATGGCTGATTTCAGTTGAACTTCTCGCTTATTATGGCGGTGGTTTAATCTACACCAGTGCATCATAGTCAACTGTATAAGTTAAGATCCTCTTTTTGCAATGTTGCAGCCTTGAGAACAACATGTATGAAAACTCAACACCATATGAGCTCAGAATAACCGGCCTCTTTTCACATTCATGACAATGCATTTTCGCACTAATCCAAGAGCATTTCCATCTAATCCAAGAGTTTATTTATCTTAAGAGGGAGGAGAATAAGAAACTGAACCAATAAAGGAAAACCCATTGAAAATCCAAACATTCCGAGATTCTTTCAAATATAACTAATGGCTTCGGATAAATCTAGTGGATTACAATGTATATTTCTGTGAGATGTAGTGAAGTAGAATTATTAAACTGTACATAAGTAAAAGCACTCTGCTACATTCAAACAATTTACAGAAACTTTAAAAAATAAACAAATAAACTTTAGAGTTCTATGCAAGTTCTAACTAAATCCAAAAAATACAGACTCATTTAGTCTAATTTTTTTTTAAACTTCAAACTGGTTGATATTCACACTATTGCAGTCATAGACAAGAAATTAAAAACTGCAATTATGAGCCCTTTCCATCTGAAATGTGCAGTCTATCTCTGCACAAATTCATGAATATCTGTGATACATAATACTGATTCAACACGGCACTTTTAGCTTGGGCAAGGTCATGTGTTTCAGTTATCATCAGATCACGCCACACATCACACATAACTGTTCCTGTCACGCCTGTAGCACTTCCCCTTTCCTGATACACACAAGGCCCTCGGTGGTAGTTTCACAGCTGTCTGTCTGCAGGAGCCGACGGGCCCCTGCATTCAGAGGCATTACTCTACAACGTCACACTTCGTTCCTCTGTTGTGCGACTGTGAGAGCCGAGAGCGGGATGAAGGGGAAGCACGTCTAACTCTCCGTCTCTGTGTGACGTGTCCAAAGTGGAGACAGACAGCAGGCAGTTTTTGTTTTGTTTTTTTTTATGTTAGAGTGACGGTTCTGAAATCCATTACCACTGCAAGGTATGAACATGAAATTACTAGTTAGGACAAGCTGTACATGTTGGGAACTTACACATTTCATTGTGCATTCTGAGCAATGTATTTATTTTGCTTTCAAATTAAATCACATCTCTTTCCACTGTGCGGTGATATACATATAAAAGCAGCAAAAATATATGCAGTGGGATAAATAATGTGACATTTAATGAATGTACAGATCATTTACAGAAATAGGATCTCAATGGGAAACTGATGGTGGCATTAAGGATCAGAGTTAAACATTTGTCAGACTAGCCCTAGTTTTATTTAATTTTGAGAAAATTAAAGCTGAATGCATGAAGTATTTATCATTTTAATACTGCAAATATAACATTTTGGTACAAAAACTGTTTCTTTTGATGAGATGGGTTTTAATTGTACAAATAGAGACTTCCACTGCCTGCCTATTCTGTCTAAAGTCAACACGTAAAACTGAGTTAATTGTGATTAAAAACACTGCAATATTATCTTTTTCCTAGGTCATACACCATTCTTTATCCCCACTGTCCTTGCTAGGTGTTGTTTAAAAAAAGCCCCACATAAATAAGGTCAAAAACAATCTGTGGTTAATCCCATAAGAGATCAAAGCAGTTTTCCATCCTCTTACTCTGGGCGTCAGCAAAACAGGATCATCATCAATAACAACAACAACAACAAAAACACTGACAGCACAACAGCAGAAACCAGATTTTTGTCTTTGGTGTAACCAAAGAGCACACCTGTTACCTCCAGATGTGTCTCCCTACAGGCCTCCACACAGAGAGGGAGGGGTGGGCTCACACAGGCACAACACTAGTCATTGTCCTGCTGAATACACTCGTTTAACAGTCTGACTAACCAAACACAATGACAGTACTCACACTACAACAAGAATGGATGCACAATGAATGAGCAGAGACGACCCGAGCCTCCTGTAACCGGTTCACTGCAGCTAACCTCCAGTTTATTTAGAAAACAATGGTGAGAAACAGGACGGTTATAGAATTTACAATACAAAGCATAGATGATATATAAATGTGAGTGATTTAATAATGAATTCACTGTATGCTTTCTGAGTAGTGTTAATAGAAAAGTGTTATATAAATTTAATCCAGTAATATTATTGTAAATAACTGTATTAGTAACAGTCATAATGAGGGATTACTCTCTAAGTCGGTAAGAAATACTCTGGGGATCTGGTGTCAGAAATGTAATATAATTTGGGCAATTGTGTTTTCATTAGTGTGTCTGGCATTTTATAACAGGTTGAATCCAATCTAAAGGTGCACTGCAGTGGTCGTCGTCCGAGTGTGGATCAGCAGACAAAAAACAAACACTGGCTCTAATGAGGATTCCATTTTTATATTTTCTGCTGTCACCATAGACAAGGGAAAGGCAATAGTTCTACATCTGGATGAAATCTGTGACTCCAATGCTAGATGGCTCTCACTATCACACAGTGAACTTTTATAAGGCATCACTAATTTCCCTTTTAGATAATAATTTTAGTTAGTTAAATGTTATTTAGAACACAAAAAATCATCACATGACAAAGAACAACACAACATGGTCAAATTACATTTTTGGCACTCAAAAAGGAGTGGGAAGAAGTACAACTTATAGACTCCCTTTTTACAAACGTATAATCAAATGCATTCCACTTCCTTTGCTTTAACATACTTTTTATTCTATATAATTTGACATAAACACAAAGCATCCATACACAAACCATTCACATACCCTTTTTTAGTCGCTTCACACATAGAGTTGCATTATCAACATTTTTTAATATAAAGTATAACATTTATATGCGCTTTAAATATTTACTTGTTTGTGTTTTTTATAGCTGAAATAAAGATCTGTTTGGAATTGAACAAACAAGGTCAGAACTGTCACCGTTCAGTCTGAAACCGAGAACCAACAAACAGCAACTTAGCAAAGAAAACAAACGACATTTAAGACAAAGTGCAAAAGCATGTGGGCACCAGAGTGAGCGCTGCACACAGCACAGTCTGCCTACCAACACATGACAGGTGATAATGGAGTTATGATCAAGGTCCCGGAGAAACTGAGTTTTCATGATTGTCATTTATGTTCAGTCTTTATCAGTGAAGGTAAAAAAAAAATCCTTCCTTTTCCTGTTAATGTATTATTTTCAAGTCAATAAAATATATTTTAGAAAAAGAGTATAATAATGGTCTTCTGGATCTGCATTACAGGCTAGGAGGGATGCCCAGACCTCCCCGACAGCTCCCCCAGGGTCGACAGCGAGGCTTCCCCAGGCCAGTAAAGAGATATAATCCCTCCAGTGTGTCCTGGGTTTGCCCCAGCCCCCCCTCAGTTGAAACATGTCGAAAAACACTCCATTAGAAGGGCATTAAATAAGCTTTCCAACCAGATGTCCAAACCACCTCAGCTGGCTGCTCTCAGTGCAGAGGAACAGGACTCTACTTCAAACCCCTCCCAGGTGACTGAACTCCTCATCCTGACACAAAGGCAGAGCCCAGTCAGCCTGCAGAGGAAACTGATTTCCTCCTCTTGTATCTGCAATCTGCTTCTTTTGGTCACCACCCAACGCTCCGAGTTTCTCAGCATTTCCTACTGTTTAACTTAATACCGTGGAAAATAACAGACCACGCAAAAACTGCCCCCTCATCTGTGATGCAGATAAAACACGACTCTGCTTTGAGTTTCTTTATACTTGAAGCTTACTTGTCTCCAGTTGGCATGAATATCCAGTCACTGGTGCCTCCTGAGTTCAGTGTAATTCAGGGTGCAGTACTGTGTGGATGTCAAACTCATTTCATTAGTTCTCAAGTGTCAATGTTGAGAATTTCAGACTTAACTCCAAAGTCTTGAGCATACAGTTTACATGTTTTGCCCCTCATACCTACATATATGACTTTATTTGCTCTGGTTTGTAAAACTCAATAAAATCCGGACGACTATCTTCCATAAAAGCCTTTTGCCTGTGGGCTATGGGGTCTCTCAGGGACACACCCCACCAGATGGCTTAAAGAAACGTACCTCTACCAACAGTTTTAAAGTTACACTGAAAACTCTGCCACAAGGTTGTAAATAGCATAACCACTCACTACGATCAAATGTAATTGTGTTTTACATTCATCAGACTACCTATTATTACTGTGTATATTTTCTGTATGTGTTTTATCTGGTTTGTCTCGTTGCTCTTTTACTGTTAGGTTATGACATTTAGCCTAGTTCATTCATCAAATAGCAGCACATACTAGAAAGTAATCTACATCAGTTAAAATGGTGCAGCCTACTGGTAAATAAAAGGACACAGATGCAAGTGCTTAGCTGTATTTTATAATTTGTGTTTCTCTAGCACAATGGAAAAATGATTGACCAGCATATTATTTCATAAATGTGTATTTGTTTGGACCTGGAATTTCACAAACTTATAATAAAAGGTGAAAAAAATATATCAATACACAGGATTGTTGCCAAGATTATATTTTGTAGGACTGATTTACTTATAACATCTACCAATGTTTTTTTTAATAGTTCTGTCATGGATCCAAAGATTGTTTCCTAGAACTGAATCTTAAAAACTGAAATATATCTCCCCCTTACAGAATCATAAAATGTCAGAATAGACAGAATAATAACCCCTACATCACCATACAGATGTCCCCAGGTTCTTTTCTGTTATCTGAGGTCACATGCTTGTGAAAGAAACACACTCTGTGACTCAATCACAGATAAACATCGACAACACTACTCACCAAAATAGAAGCGTATGAGACAGCCGATTTCTGGGTTCATCCCCTCCTCCTGCACCCTCCAGGGGTCTTCAAAGCCCAGATTAGTGAGGTATTGGTTCAGTATCTGCAGAGGCTTTTCATCATCCCCCAGCCGCCGCACAGGTCCACCGTGCAGCTGTAGAAAGAGGGCCGGGGTCGGACTGGTATTGATGGGCTCGGGCCATCCTCTCTTCCCCCCGGGAATGTCCAGGTCGGGCTGGACAGATGCTTGGCTGGTGAGGGGCCGAGTCTGAGAGCTGCTGGGGCATTTAGACGGGGGTGTGATTAATGTGGGGGCATCTATGCTGTCACCGGCTGCAGCTTCATTGTCATCTAATGTGCTTGTCACTTGGGTGGGAGTGCTGCCGGGGTCCGTGGCAGAGGGCAGGTCCACTTGCTGGTCTGCAGCAGAGTTACTGGTTGAATGTGTCGGTGAAGAGGTGAGGTCTACTTCATCTGAGGAGCTCTCAAATGGATCAGGTCCCTCGGTGGCACTGTCACAGTTCGGGCTCTGCACAGAGGGCTCAGTGCACAACAAGCCCACCCCATCACTCAGGGAGTCTCTGTGCTCCGTGCACCGAGGTCCACCTGGGCTGAAGTCCTCACAGGTGCTGCTCTCTATATCTGAACCAGAGTAGATTCCATAACAGTCTGCAATACTCAAATCCATCCCTATGTCATTCAAACACACTTCCGAGGAAGAATTACTTGCTGTTTTATCATCCAACAACAGGTTTGAGGACAGTTTATTATCACCATGAGTGTGTTTTGTGTCACTGGAGTACTGGAGCTCCTCATTTTCTTCCGTTTTGGGGTTCTTGGTGTCTAGACTGTCAGTGAGACTCCCAACATCCTCCGCTACCCCGTTTCTGTTTTCATTAGAATCCACTAAAGCAGTAGTTTTACAGGTGATTCTCAGTACAGCCCCAGCTTTGCTCCCACCCAGTTTACAGGCCACCTCCTGGGCAGTAGTATCCACCGTACACAGCACCGGCCGTGGGTAAGAGGGTGTGAGCCAGTCGTGGACGTGTATACAGCCCCGGTGGAGGTCCGACCTCACCCATGCCTTATCAGAGACCTGAAGCTGTTTCGTCTGCTTCTGTCGGAGAAAGGTCTTCCTGTCCAGGCTCAGGGTGCTTAGCGGCGAGGCGGAGGGAGCGGAGGGACCCCCGGCCGCCTCCGCAGGCGACACCCCGGCCGAGCCGCTGCTGGTCGGCGGAGCTCCGAGCGACAGATTCCGCTTGTGCCGCTGCCTTCTCCTGCCCAACAGAGAGTTGACAGAAGTGGTGCTGCTAACGGATGTCAGACTGTAAATGTTGGCTGTTTTCACGGCGGGCATGTTTAAATTTTTGGACGCACCGCCAAGAGCATTGGCAACTTGGTTCTGATAGATCCCATTCCTTATCGCAATCTGGAGAAGGGAGGTGGCCGCCAGCCCCTTCCCGAAGAGTTTCGCCTCTGTGCCGCCGCCTTCATCCTCCCCAATGGAGGGTCTCTTTCCAGCAGACAGCGGTGTTAATCCAGCAGGTTTCAGCGAGTTTGTGTCACTTTTAGTATCGACTGACCCTGGCGGTGTTGGTGAAGTTGAACACGCTCCAGCCTCCTTTTCCTTCCCACTGTCCATCCTGTTAGCTTAGCGGGAGCGGCGTCGGTCCTTCAGTTAGCCTGCAGGTGAAAGCTAGCCTGCGTTAGCTTACAGCCGCTCGCTCTCTCCAGTTACTGACTACTTCTAATGGCAAATAGGAGCTTCTCCGCGTTAGCTTAGCATGCTAGAGGAATGCGCAGTAGGTCCAAGAGTTATTCCGCTACATCATCCCATTTCATTATGCGCCCGTCAGCTCACTAATGGGAGCTAACCGGCTGGTTGACAAGGAAAATGCGTTTTCTAGCGGTTCGCCATAGAAGCTAACGCAGGAAGGCGCGTCTGCTACTGTACAGACAGATGAGAGAGTCGGTCAGCAGTCCACCGTGGACAGGGCGTGGCCTCATTGGATATGAATTATGGCGCCTTCAAGTGCTGATCCATAGTTCGGAGTTTGTAGCTCCTAGACAGCAATAGGAATTTACAAAACGAATGGAAGAATTCATATTTAGACAGAAATATGTGAAACAATATTATAGCTATAAAATGTGAAATAACGTTAAATGTCATAAAACAACATACATCTAATAGTAAGAGAGAGTTAAGTGCCGTTTTATTTAATTTGGAAATGGACATCTACAAATAATCTAAAGATTTTTTGTATGATAGGTAACATTTTCAATTACTACTAATATATAAAACACTAAAATTACTACTGATGTCACATCAACAACTACTACTACTACTACTACTCCTGCTACTACTACTATTCGTTGTAGTAATGATGTGTCGCTCAATGTACTTCACTGAAAAAAGTGCAAATAAACCGGTAAAACTCACGAAATCACGAAATTACGACCTTAAATGTGGACTTGAAGGCACCATGTTCAGCAGCTGTACCTTTATTTCCTAGTAGATGAGAATTAAAGTATACCAGGTTATGTTTGTTTGAGGGCTGGTTCAGGGGTTGAAATTAACTTGCTGAAATAAACCATATTTAACATGGACCTACATTTATTTATTAGTTCCAGACAGATATTGCCTGTTACTTTTTTTTTAGCCTGAAAGTATTAAGTCGTCATCTGGCGCCACCTAGTGAAAAACATACCACATTACCAGGAGTAATGACTGCAGCAAATCCTTCCCTTCATTAAATAAAATCAACACCACACTAAGAAAATATTCTACTGCAAGTAAAGATTTGGTGCTTAAAACCTTTATAAACATATGTAAGTAACCAATTATCAAAAAATACTTACAAGTTAAAGTACTCACATTGCAATAAGTTTTTGTCTGCATGTCTTTTTGATGTTTCCGGGTACATATTACAACTGCCTTCATTTGTGTGTTGCATTTTACCACTGTAGGTGTCTAAAGTGGAGCTCAGTTAAGCTAGATAATATTAGAGGATTCCATTTATTTCAAGAGGAAAGAATGTAGCATCATGCCATCCTTCAATTTATCACAAACATTCAGAATCAACACATTTGGAAATGTTGTTTTTACCAAACAAGGAGGGAAAAAAAAAGTTATTTTATGATGCATGTAAATGAACTTTAAAGAAAGGCCTAAAATGTATGATATATGTAGTGGGGCCTCTGAGATGTAGTGGATTATAAGACAAAAAAAAAGCTAAACAAAGTACTTATACTTAAGAAAAAAATGCCTAAAATTTAAGAAAAGTACTTGCCAAAACAGTCCACACCTGGAAACTGCATAAGTAATCTAATCGCAAATGTAAGAGTAATTTCAACACATTACAGGTCCAAATGTGGTAAGATATGGTGTGGTCAAATTGCAGAAATGAGGTAAAAATAAACACAGGTCTGTTTGTAAGTAATGCACTAGATTGGGATTAATGCTAAAAGTAAACCATTCAAAATTAAACTTGTACATATCTTCATGATTTTTTTTCCTATGCAAGTAGACTCAAAGTGCAATAAACCATTTTCCTAAAATAATTGTCGTATTTTGTTTCAGGAAACACACACAAACAAATTTAACCAGAATTTAAGTATTGGACGATTTAGGCAAACAAACAAACAAAAAACAAAACAAAACAGTGTAATAAAATAAAATGTATTTAATTGCATTGGAAACATTTTTTTCTTTCCATAAGATAATAATTATTGTGTATTGACATTTATCACCATATTTTTACACAGAAATCCATCCCTATTTCATGAATACACATCAAAAGGCTGTCAGATGAAAGTCTCTGAAACAAAAATATCAAATTCTGTGTCCTTGACATTTAAGTCTTTTTTGTCGACCCCAATTGAAGTTTTGGCAAAGATAAAGTTTAATCAGCTTCTTCTGTGTGAGTCAGTGTTTGTCAAGCACAGATATTATATTGTCGTAGCTGTCTTTGTCTTTTCCTATCTCTCACATGAACACACACACTCTGTCTCATTACACTCCAACAGAGGGCAAAGTGCAAACTATGTTGGAGCTGTACAGTAGATCATACTCTCTCTCCTGCTCAGTTTCTCTTCCTTCCTCCCTCCCTCCCACTGTCAAGTCTCCACCTTGTTCTCTATATACTACTCACACAGTCGTTCACTCATCTGGCTTCATAAGCTGTGATTTGTACTTCAGTAAAGGTAAGCCCTTTTCTCCTGTTTCTTGCTGTCTGTTGTGTTTCCAGCCATGTTTGAGCGTCCTTGCTTTTGCAGTTAATGTGTTAGACATGACACTTGTCTGTCCTTCAATATGAAGGTCCACATCTAGCTCCACTTTCACTAAAACAAAGGCTCAAGTGCTGGATGGTATCTGTGGGGGATTACCAGTGAAAATGTTTCCCTGCTGATGCACTGAGAGGCAGATTAGTCTACTGACACATTAAGACATTAAACCCCAGGGGATATGTTACTACTGGGATTCAATGCATCTTAAGAGGTCATTTAATCTCCTCCTAAAGCCTTCCTTTGCTGCAAACCCTAACAGTGGGAGTGTGATAATTATACTTATTACCAATGCAAATTAAGCTGCAGCAAGAACTTCCCATTAAGTGACATGATTTGGGGTTCTAATTAATTCCTGAAGTGGTTGTTGCAACAAACAGTGCAATGAGTATCACCTCTCTGTTGGATGTAGGTCACTGTTTTTACGAGATAATCAGAGTCTTCTTGGAGATCACATGGTCTGAGAGGCAGGATCATTGTAGTTTTCAAACGAGATAGTTTGTAGTTAATAGTTTTCTCAAACCTCACAGGAAAAACCTTATTTTTATTGAAATAAAACAAAAGCATTTAAAAACTAAAAAAATATATACAATTAATGATGGAAAAAAGAAATCAGCTTACTTTTCCCTCTTATTACTGGTCTTTGAGTAATTTTAATATTTAAGACTGAACAAGAATAAAATATGGGACCTTGAATTAACTTTATTTTTTAATTATATGTCATGTCATACATTCTTTCATCCGACTTTTTCAGCCTCTGTCAAAGTAAATCAAAGCTTTTCTCAATAACAACTGAAACAACAGATGATGTGAAATTAAAAAAGAAAAACTTTACTAGGATGAGCCAATCCTTCCAAAAAGCAAGAACTATTTATGTAGTTGTAAAACTCACTACAACAGAACAGAAGTAAACAAAGTAAAGGAAAAAATGAATACAACCAAAATTAATGAAAATGTCAAATCCATCATAGTTCCCGAGATGAATGAAAACACAAAAAAATGACAAAATGCTCAGAAAATGCACAAGACACATAAAGAATAGTGCTTTCCACAGTGAGAGTTGCATTGTTCCTTTCTTTTACTGAAACACTTTCATTTTCACAATTAAGAGCTTAATTCTTACCTTCTATGCTGTATTTCAGATGGTACAGAATGTTTTTACTGCCAGCTTGTGCCAAAAGGAGAGAAAAGAAACAAAGATGGCTAATCCGTTTTGGAATGCTTTCTTTTCA
>JAPTYR010000019.1:12371902-12383603 GCA_029814505.1 Siphamia roseigaster | reverse complement strand
AGGTGAGCTCCACTTCTGAAACTATTTGGGCAAAAGGGTCAGGTATGCAGACTAGTCTAGTCGGCATGTGCTCAGTAGCTGTGGCTGCTGTTCTGACTGACATGTGCATACTGTACGTGAACGCTGCAGGTTCTGTAAAGTAAAGCAATACCTCTTCGGCTGCACCCACCGCAGAGCATGTGGTCACACACACGCAGAGATTATATGCAAAGAAATTATTGTTTTAGTGGAGGCCACCTACACACCTGCCCAAAGGCATGTTTTATCAGTATTGCATGTGGGGGGTACCACCAATTGGAATTCACTTACATACCATTGATGCCAGCAGGGATGTGGCCAGTGGTGTGGAAACCTCCAGAGGTTTGGAAACAGTCAACACTGGAGGAAAAACATCCCTGGTGCACTCCCCCCCCACCCCCCTCTCTCTGTAGACTGATGGAAATCTGTACATCTATAACATAAATATTGTGTATATCACTAAAAAGCACGGTGAAATGTAACCAAGTCTTTGCATCTGCAGCTCACATTGCTTGCCTGTTCTGTGACAACGGACTAAATTTCCAAAAGGAAATCAACACCTTGTTTTTTTTTTTCTTTTTTTTTGTCCCCAGAGCCTCATGCATATGAAAGCACTGCAGAAAACATAAGAATATAATATAAAAGGAGTTAAGTGTTGAGCTGCAGTCTCCTCAGACTGGATGTAGCGGTCCCTCATATCGGGGCTCTCCGTTTACATTATTCATACGGAGGAGGGTGTGACTTGTTGGCTCTTTTTTCCGCCTGTATAAAACGAGAAGTTCGCGTAAAAGAAAATACAGATGGAGAAGGCTAGCCGGCTCGCTGTGTCACAGAGAGTCCCCTTAAGCCTACGTGACAGCTCACATACTGTCCCTTTGTGACCAGCTTAATCGGCAGAATGCCCGCTCTCTGTGTGCTTTGTCTCGCCGCTGCGCTGGCTGCGTTCACCCGGCTCGCCGGTTCCGTGGGGCCGGTGATACGATGCGAGCCGTGCGACGCCGGGGCGCTCCTGCAGTGCAAGCCGCTGCCTAAGGACTGCGCAGAGCGAGTGCGGGAGCCCGGCTGCGGCTGCTGCATGACGTGCGCCCTCGGCGAAGGAGACGCATGTGGAGTGTACACGGCGCGCTGTGGGTCCGGCTTGACCTGTCAGCACCAGCCGGGGGAGAGCCGACCCCTGCAAGCCCTGTTGGAGGGACGGGGAGTGTGCTCCACCGCTGCGTCCAAAAAACTCTGCAGCATTCTAATTCCAGCGCAAAAACAAGGTAAGCAGCCATGGCTTTGTGCGCATTTTAAAGTGTTTTGCGCGTACTTTTTGTGCTGCGTTGCTGGTGGTTTGACAGAAACTCTCTCTGTGAGGTGATAATCTTTAATAACTCGGGAGTTCCCAGTCTGTGGATATACTACATGTGTTGTTTTTGGAAGTGGATAAAGATGCTGAGACCGATTCATTTACTGGCACAAACAAACAAACGCAAATTCAAAAGTTGTTTTGCAACCTGTCACAACCTAATACACAAAACCTACAGTTCTGCAGGGGAGATAATTTAGTGCTTGCCGGGGTAAAACCATACCCAGAGGCTTCTGAAAGTTTTAGTGGATGGCATCAGCGACGACTTGAAGCTTTAGGCAGCAAATATTTATTGCGAATTAGGCGGCCACTTTATCCAACGGCGCACAGCTCTGGACCAGCATGCGCAAAATGCAAATGCATCCAACTGGAAAGAATAACACCATTTTAAGTCATTTGTCGTTTGCACGCTGTTTATTTTAAAAACGACAATGCAACTCTGTTCTCTATTTTCTTTCTCTCGCTCTCTCATGCGTACTTGCGCACACGCACACAATCTGGCTCCATCAAACCAATAGTTAAGGAATGCCACATACATACAGTAAGTATATAGTGTTGACCTGAGGCTGAGCGCAAGCCATGTCCCTGTCTTCTGTGATGTCCTTATTTTTCCTTCACGTTTAGCTAATGGGGTTTTTGTACACAGTCTTCAAATATGTGTTCGAGCCTTTTCTGGTCCAGGATGTGGGCCAAAACATCTCAACTGTAGAGGGGTTACTTCTAAACTGTAAACACAAACGGCTGTCCTATTGTCACTGCCCAGATTTCATGCTTTCATACACAGAGCTTGTACATGCATGGTGTTTTGTGTGAATGGATGCTCGCTGCCCACACCGGTGAAACGGCACACATGGCACCTGTGTGTGAATACACACTGCTGTGTGTTTAGGCACCGCTGACGTCAGACCTCCAGGAGCCTCTGTGTATGTTTTCTTCTTCCTGGTTATTTGGTTTGGCCACAGTTATGTGTGGCGTGCAAGCACTCAGCAGTCACATTGTCATGCACACAAACACGCATCCGTCCACTGAGGTGCATGAACACGCATGTGCAAACCTTCATCAGATTACTCCAACTACTCCATTCGCAGTGTGTGTTTGCTTTTGGTCATTTTAGGTGGTTTTCTAACTGTTACCCACTGATTTAATAGAAGAAAAAAATCCCTTAAATGTAGAAACAAAGGGATCCAAGAAATAACATTTATCTTCAGCACATCAGCAGAGTTTCAGATGGGATGCTCATTTTCAGCATCTTCACCCCCTGGAGATGATTGAGGGGGAGAGTGGAAAATGATCCAGAGTGCCCCTGTTGGTCAGATAGTGTAAGTGCAGCCCAGAGGTTTCCACCACCGTCAGTCCCCAGCTCCAACTCCCAACTCCAACTCCAACTCTCCTCCCAGAGATTAACAAGCTGTCCTCACCACAGTTTGTGCTGTTTACCCTTGTGCCATTATGTAAACAAAATGCGTAATGTGTTTATCTGAAACGCCCTGGATGTTCAAGGAAGTTTGTATAAAACTTTATATTGACAATAAAATGAATGCTTCCACTAGTCTTTATGAGGGCTCAATATCTTTGGGTTTTGTTTGTTTTGTTTTTTAAAATGGTGGCTGCATCAGGAAGAAGTGCATTAATTTATGACCTATTACTCAATCACACTGCAAACAAATTGTCCAAGAATCCCAGACTTCCTTGCAAATAAAGTAAAGTTAGTCACCATTAGGTCATTCACCCAGTGTGGTTTGATGTGGGCTGGGGGGTGGTGATAAATTTTGACCAGGCTGCACCATTTGTGTTAGCGTGTCTTGGTTCCATGTCTGTTTCCTTTGCAGTTTTGTTACACCTCACAGACAATACGTTTTATAAAAGAGCAAATATGTCAATGCTTTAAGAAGATTCTGTATCACAAATGCAATAGTTTACAGCCTTACAACTAATGGATCTGAAGTGTACTGCAGTTAACAGCGTGTGAAGTATTAAAACATGCTGTCCTCGTTCAAACTAATCAGATTTTACTACGATTGTAATCACCTTCGGCTACATATAGTTTTAATTCATCATCTTGGCTGCAAACATGACAACTCCCATGAATGCACACATTTTCATCGTAGTTTGATTCAGAGACCTCTAGTGGCAGATATTTCACATTGTGCATACAAAGACTGGCAGAAAACCCTGCTGTTGTGATCTTGTTCCAGTCGATGCTGTTGTTGACATCCATGTTGTTAATCTGAGTCCGGGTGAGTCTGGGAGGCTGCGGAGCTCTGGCACGTCACTAATTGATCAGGTGGTCACGCAGAAAGGGTGGGCTGCCAGCCTGCCCGGCCACATGAGCTACACGCCTACATGCCCGCCCGCCGCCTTCACCACAGCTCTCAAACACAAAATCTGCTTTGAGTTAACAGTTTAAAACTGTGTTTGGGTGTGTGTGAGCCGCTGCATGTGTGTTCCCATCATTCCTCCATCTCTTCAGGGCTTTGCCAAACTTGTGGCAGTGTGGCTGACATGGTGGCACATGGCGGACAGTTTGGTCCTCTCCTGCTATATTAGGGAGGAGTGTTTGTAGCCCCCTCCGTCGCTTCCTCTTCATTTCCTCTTGGTCACATGGCCCCCACTCTGCTTGGTCTTTAACAATTTGACAGGAATATTTACCAGCGTGACTGGTTATTAATACATCTGCTCCCTCATCGCCCACTTTACCTCTTACAGCTCAACCTTGTCCTCTTTTAGCCCCAGTCCCCTTGATCACCACCCTTTCAAACACACACACACACACACACACACTTCCTTCGCAGTGTCCTTAAAAAGTCTTGTTTACACTCAGTTCTTCTTTATGAGTCTATCTCTTCATGCTGGAAATTTGTGGATATGAAATCGTCATGTTTCTCTTTATTACTTGGCTTCATCTCTGGCTCCAAACAGCCCACAAGGCAATGAGCTAACTTTATTTTGTCTGTTTGAAACAAGCCTCTTTTAGGCAGTCACAATCCTCTGTTGGATTAAAAGGAGAAGCACAACTCCATCATCCTGTTTCTGTATTTTAAAAAAATGTAGATGTGCTCTGACTTGGCAGATACCATTTATAAGCATCTTTATAAGTGTGTTTTAGAAGAATTGTCAGCGGTACATGAACATCAAAACAGGTTTAAATTGTCTTTTTGTGTATACTCAGTTCACAGTTAGAAACATAACCGTTAGTCCTATTTCCCAGCCACATTTTGTTGTTTTTTTTCATTTATGAGAAGACAGTTAGGATCAGATGACATATTGAAGTGCAATCCTCGAGTGATATAATTGTATAAGTTCCAAATAGTGTACTGACTAGAAGTAATAAACCATTCCCAGCATTCATGTGGACAGCTGACTATTGTTTGAAGACCATTTATAAAGTTAACACTCTGAACTTTCTGACCACTTACCTTCACAGAAAACACCGGAAATCAGGTAGAGGAAGGCATTGCCAACGTAACCGCTTCGATGACAGTGTTGCCCGGCGTGGCGACAGTAAAAGGTGGGCACAGTCGGATGTCGGTGGATACCAGGCCTCCACTCCACAACAAGCTGTTCCAGAAAGATCAAAACAAGAAGACTCAGAGCTACAAGGTTGAGTCGGTGTCTGGAGGAGCCATTATGGAGATGCACAACTTCTCCCTGGAAAACAAGAGGGAGACTGAGTATGTAAGTCACAACAAAGGCTCCGAGATTCCTGTTTATGTGTGATAGTGATGGAGAAATGAAAAGCAGAGAGAGGTTCAGTGCAATTTGAAGCCGTTTAATTTAATCTTTGTATGTACTAGTATGTACCAAAATTCACCAGAGTTATCAAAAAAGCCTTTAAGGCACCAAGTAAAAGGATAGGTCTATGTCACTGGAAAATGATATTAAGTTAGTTTAGTTTGAAAATACTGAACTGACTGAAGAAACATCATAAATGAATCATGCACCTGTTAAAAACTTAATTTTTCATCTTGGATTTGATTAGTTATTGCAGATGCATTGATGTACTTCAGGAGTCACTGAGGGACTTGTTTATTTTGTATACCAAGCTTCTTCTTTTTCTCCCCTAATAAAATGAAATCCGATAAGGTTTTTAGCCATAGCTAGAAATAAAAATGACTGTTTTGACCTCAGAGTTGAGGAACTGAGAGTTCCATCCTCTCAGCAGCCCTTGTTATGTGGAGCACAAGAACCCCACTTTTCTTTTTTTTTGAGGGTTTGCATCCTCTTTTTCAATTGATTCCACCATCTAGTAGCCATTTAGAAACTATTTTCCTGCAGCATATTGACAAAACATAGAGAATAGTTTTAGATTTTCAAAACATATTATTTTACTTCACATTAATTGGAGTCACATTTAGAATAAAAAAGATAGAAAATACAGTTCTATTTACACTGTTCAATGTATAGTCTCTCCCAGCTGGTCTTGGACTGTAGACAGTGGTAGAATTTGACAGTTGCTCTGGAAAAGTTATTATGGCTGCTCTGCCTGTGCTTTTTCCACCATGAATATGATCTGGATCTATATATAAAAATGCCAAACACATATAAATATGTCTGATACCACATGTACTGCAATATGTGAAAGATTCTGAAATGTTGCTCCTATTAACCTATAAAAACGCAAACATCCACAGGTGACCAAAACCACCTTCTGATCTAAACTGTTAAATGCATGTTGATCCACTAATCCTATCAATCCATGTAAATAATTGCTGTAAAATATAGTTTGTTTACTTTTCATAGTCATGATATACGACCCATTTTGATGTTCAGAAGCTCCGTAGTTACCGTGGAAACACTGTCATCTTCTACAATATTTGACTCACCAGTAAAACCCATGAGTCGGATTACTGACAGGAGATGGACACACTTGTTTTTCCCTTCAGTTTTTGATCTTTTTGCTGAATAAGTCACTTTTTCTTCAGTTTTCTGTCTCTGATATAACCCTCAACCTTAATCTGAGCTTTATGAACCTGAAAATACATGATTTTCACTGGAGAAAAAAATACAGAGGAAAGAATACATGGTGATAAATCATTTAAGAAAGAGCTATAGATATATAAATTATATAAATATAGATATAATGAAAAAAATATATTTGGGAACTGACTCAAAAGTAACACTGGGTCTTTATGGTTTAACTACCTTATGTTTGCTCCATGTTCTACAGACTGCAGGCCTTTCTCAACCAACAACCTAATAAAAATGTTAGCTCACAGGTTAAAATGTGAGTTTGCTTTCTAGTTTACTTGTAAAATCACATATGGTTGAAGAAATGTATGTTTTCAGCAGATAGCCTCAGAACAAACTGATAAATTCATGTCATGGAAGGTTCATCCACTATTTATATTGGCTACACTGTCTACAGTCTAAACATATTTATCATTGACAAACATCACACTAGCAGCTTGTGTTAGGCTGTCAAGAGCACTTATTTCTATCTTTAGTAACATTAACACAGAAAAAGCAAACAGCTTGCTATTAGCCATAACTTATAATATTAACTGAATAAAAAGAAACACAAAATGATTTACTGTTGTATGAAGCATCTCTGTCACACACCATATCCCCAAGCTAGGCTATGCTAGGCTAACATTAGCTTACTCTTAAAGATTAGCATCACTGACTTGTTATTACATAATTTTGTAGTTTACGTTAGCTTACATTAGCAATGTTAATTAATTTAAACATTATCAAATTTCATTCTCAAGGAAATTCTAAAACCTACTAGCTCTTATTATGAAGCATAAACAAATAAACAACGAAATAACATTTACCATTTGAACAATATAATGCTAAGTAGTGCCTGCTAAGCTAATAGTAGTTACCTGCCAAAGATTTTCAAAATTCACCTTGATTCTGAATATACCGAAATAATACGATTTTTTTTTTTAAACAGTCATCATTTTCCAAGTATGATAGGATTAAAAACTCCAACTGCACTAAGGATAAAAATTAAATGAACTCAAAATCTTGTAACATAATAGGGTAAGGTCATTTCCAGTGTATAACAGCCTATGCTAATGTTAGCAGTGCTTTGATATGATATGAGGGTGTAAATACCACTAAGAGCCTGAGTATCTTTCCTTATCTTCCATTAAGCAACACATTTCAAGTGATAAAATAACTTTTTAACTGACTCACTTTTACTTTAAATGCAAAATCTGTGATTACTTACCTGCTGTTTAATACTTTTCTAGTAAATGTTTTGATCCATGGTCTACAGGCTTCAGGTCTTTCTAAAAAAAAAAAAAAAAAAAAAAAGTCCTGGTTTTCCTGATATTTGTGAAATTCTGTTTGAAGAAATGTATAATTTCAGCAGGTAGCCTTGAACTAAAAGGGACTAGGCCACACTTGTTGCTTCAGTACCATTGTGCTTTCAACAAAGTGCAAAATGAAGTGAGGCAGGTCATTAGAGTTACTCCAAATTAGGTGAGCAAGTGTTATTGGATAATTGATCAGACATGGTTTCAAATCTATTGGGTGAATTGAGAGATGGGATTTCTGTCCCAAGTGCGGCACATCAAAGCACAAATAAAAGCACAAAAAAACAGAAGTATCAACCGTTGTCAATAGTGACCACTTAGGAAAAAAATTAACAAACTAAATTATACATCCGTCGAACACAAGCATACAGTCCTTTATTTAAGGATAAAAGTAGAAAAAGTATAATCATTAAAATCAGTCAGATGTGAGGGATTAAAAGAAGCATGTAACAGGATTCCACAGTTTGAACTCTTGAACATTTGTTGGTATTTAGTTCATGACTTCCATCCATATTGGCATGTTTGTAAGTTTTTATCAGTTGTAAGGTGTTAAAATAAAAAATAAAAAAAAAATATGCCACTTACTTTTATTTTATGAAATATCTGTCCACACTGCAATGCAAAAATGACAACAAAAAAAATTAGTTTTGTTGGTTTGGGCTGTTAAAATGTAGTCTCCACCTTTTAAAGATGTCATAGAACCTGTATAACCTATATTTGAAGTATCAGGTTTATATTCATTATGCTAAGAAACAGTAGGCATGCGTGTATTGGTGTGTGATGTCATAGTTTAATCATCTCAAAATGTTGGTTGCGCTGAAGGAAAAATGTAGAAATGTAGAGAAAAATTAGAATTTAGCCAAATAACTACATTCATGTTAATACGGGATGAGTACCAACCTGTATTTTTGTTTGTTTGTTTTTGCATCTTAACATTTTTTCCATTTTCCTTACCACACAAAGTATTTTGCATTGTAAGAATGACAATAACCCAAGCTACAAATCAAGCTGCTATATTTTACGTAATTATGTGAAATGTTTATAAGAAACTACCTTAAATACAGGACGTGTAATGTAAAGTGTTAACAGAGTGGTTTTGAGCAGGACTTTGCAGTTTTCTCTATACTTGGCCACACTCTGACACATAAAGTGGGTATAATGTTAGAGAATCCAACAAGCAACATTGTGGGAGGTCTTTAGGATCTAACAAGCATCCTGTATACATTTGTGTGCATTCTCTACCTCTAAACACAAAACTTTATACTCTAAACAACTCTAAACACAAAATGTTTTATAAAGAAATGTGTGTCCTCTTTTATTGTGGTTGCACGTGTGCCGTCCTGCACGTGTTCTTCAGAGCAATTTGTGGTCAAAACGTCACAGGGTGCCTTTTAACTCATTTAAACAACATTGTTTTTAATGACATACTTTGATTGCAAGAGGGGTTACTGCTTTTTCTAAAACGTCATCTTCTCATTTGCCAGTTCAACGTGGACCTCATAGTGTGTCTAATCACTGCAAACAAGTGTAAACCTCATTTAACCTGGAAACAATACCCACACATATCACGTATCCCTGTGGAAATGTGGAAAAAGTTATTCATGAGGCTTTTTGAATATTTAATTTTGCTGTGATATCGCACCAAACAGCCAATTAGATGTAACTGTTATTCCTAATGTGGTATAAGAATGAGCAGTTTTCGGGAGGAATGTATATGTAACTTAATTAAATGTCCACATCGTGTTGGAAAAGGGGTGAAAATTAGCTGGCACAAACGGGTGTTGTGTTTCCATCACTGCCAATCAGAGTTAAAGTCAATAAACACCTGTGACTGCAGGGACATTTGACCCGAGAGTGAATGGCAATTATACCCTTTCACACTGAAGACAATAGCGAGATGTTCGTGAGACTTTTGTCCTGTTTGAAAAGGGGTAAAACTTGATGCTGTGGAAAACAAAAAGGTAAAGGACACATTTGGTCTGATTGATTTGTGTTTCCTTAAACTTCAAGCTTAAATTTCTGCAGTAAGTCTTCCTATGTACAGAGTGACCCCTGGGTTTAGTTCAGGTAGCTGTTAAATGTCCCTTTGATTCATGCTGTTGAGGTATTACACGCTGTAATGATGTTTTGCTGACGTGATATGAGGTGTCAGTTACAATGGAGACATGTTACCTCAAGAAAAATTTGTTTGAATTGATATGAAAATGGCCTGAAGCGAGAAACGTTAACGAACACTTTGTACCAGAACATGACATGCAATGCAATGGAAATATAATAAGTTTGACAAGTTTTCCATTTTGTCTCAGCCAGTTTTGTGAGAGTACAAAGTGAACCCCAGATTATTTTCTTAATGTTGGCTCGGTAGCAGCCAAGGCCACTCCCTTTATATGAACTGTTATGTCATTTTTTTCCCTGCTGTAAATCGTCTACTCTGACCTCCAACTAATCACTTGTCGAAGACGCATGAAATAGAATTTAGAAAATGTTTTATCATCTGCACCCTTAAAGGGCCGATGGCTTTAAGTCTTTCAGCATCATAGCAAATATTCCATGATTACCTTTCAGCAGATAATAATTCAAGTGGTCAAACAGGAAACAAGAATTCGATCTCCTGCTTTGGACTCTATCTTCCCCTTTGACAGAAAGCTTGATCTGTTCAGGTGTTTTTAGAGGTTGGGAATTAACCCATGAAATACTCTGAAATTAAAATTTTCAACTTTAGTGCGATATTGGAGGACCTTAAAAGGCTTAATTATGTTTGTGAATTTAAAAAAAAAAAATTATTTATTTATTTATTTATTTTAAGTTTATTGTCATGTGGAAAATCAACCGTATTTGGTTCCTTGCCCATAAGTGGCCGGAAAAAAAAAAAATCTAAGAAGTATATAATACAAAAAAAAAAAAAAACAACATCCCGGCAACGTCAACACATCCCATATATACCCCTTTGTGAGTGTTTGCTTTGAAATTTTGTAATAGATTACCTCAGTTTAGGACAGATATGGACAAAGCACCCCCTCTAATGTTAACTGGGGCATCAAACAAACCCTGATGACATATTTGTATGTAACTGTAATGTATTCAAGTCGGATAATTACACTAATACACAGAAATTACAGTGTGATATTTTTAATGCATGCAAACATAAAGACGATAAACCAAACAGTTTATTTTAAATGTGTCTGCTTAAGTCCTTACACATCTACACCCTGGCCAATGTTACAGAGACCTGCATTGTGCCAAACAAAAGTGGTTACCCGGCCATCAAGATAAGTGCAAGGCTTTCAAAAAACAGCATCCTTGTACAAAGGCTAACGCCTGCACACATGCTCCAAACCACAAAAATGTTTTTAGCAGTAACACAGTTTCAGTGAAAATGCAGGATCAAAACATTCCATCTTGCTCTGCCAATCTGCTAATCATACCAACCCTTCAACCGTAACCATAACCAAGGAAGGCAGAGTAGAAGCAGTTCTCCACAGAATATGACGGAATACAGTAAAAGGAGCATCATCACTGTAAAGACAGAGGAGCCTGGAGACTTATATGGATACAAATGGTTGCTAATCCAAGACTGAACTCTTCTTGTGGTGTGGTGGCACTGTGGTTTGCCATTCTACCTTGCAACTACAGTAGAAGGTTTGATTCCCTGTTTGTCTGAGGCTATTCAGTGTTCTTAGTTTGCTTTTGCCAAGGGGGTGTCCTGGGTTGCCCCCACTATTAAAAACAGGTACATATAGATAAATATGCCTGTAACTATTCTACTTCGAATGTGCGAAGTGCTAATTACTAATCACTAATGTTAGATGCTGTGGGTATTAGGATGGATTAAATACAGAAACTGGGGTTCTTTACAGTGATAGTAAAGTGAGTTAGCCTTCAGATATGATCAGGTTAACACTGAAGGCCATTTGGTTGAACATATTTCAATAGAATTTTGAAAAGAAAAATGTTGGAATTATATTCAGGTTTGATTAATTGGCCACTGATCAATATATTAAAGATCAACTTCTGTGGTTATTTCATTAATATTGCTGTGTTCACTATTGTAATTGAATGCATTATTCGTTGG
>JAPTYR010000019.1:12269864-12281452 GCA_029814505.1 Siphamia roseigaster | reverse complement strand
ATGGGGTGTTATGGTGCAGCAGTCCGTAAATGGCCTTGAATGGCTTTTTGTCTGCTGGTCTTATTTCTAAAGTATTAGAACTGTTATGCTTTGTGAAATGATCGCTGTGGTACAAATTGTACATTTACCTATGCTGAAATGAAAACAATGGGGGTGGTGTCACGTCCCACATTGTCCCACCTAAACATACCCTTGTCCCTCCTTGGGCTTATGGGCAGGTGGTCACCCGAGGTAGTAGTACGATGGATAACACATCTGACTATGGATCAGAAAATTCTAGTTTGATCTCCTGGCAGGCTCAATAAATGCTTTAGCTTACTCAATTATTAACAATTGCAAAAATTCCTTCATCTTACACCGTGCATCATTGTTAAGAATCCAAATGAGGTCGGAATTGTTCTGAAGGTTATTGTGATTCAGCCATGTTTATCATTACATTTTCTTCTCTTTTGCCTCTGAACACAGTATTATACAAAACAGCAGCTACTGGCACTTACTAATGCCACGTTTTCACTGGTACCGGCTCGACTGGTACTTGACTTGGCTCAGCTCGATGTTTCTGGAGAGTGTTTCCATTACGGGATAGTTAGTACTGACTTTACAGTACCTGGATGTTATAGCAGTCAGTATGTTTACATGCACATCTATTGGCAGTAATCGAGCTAAGGACTTAACTGGAGTTTTTCCACAAATCTCAATTTGCATGCATAGCAAGACAATCAAATCATTATTCTTCTCCCAGACACTGGGGGGCACTACATACCCTTTCACGTTGGCATTCTTCTGGTTGGTGCCATAGAAGGAGAACTGTCCGTAAATAGACGCGGCAGATTTAAAGTAGACGTAGTTGGAGGACGACAACAACACCGAGCAACGATATGGACGACAATGATGCAGCAGCTCAGTGTATATGTTATGTACTGTACACTCTGATTTGTTACAGTAACGTACATGTTGTCATGCCGCGTCTCTAACTTCCAGAAGGGGGCGTGTCCAGGCCAATCAGTAGCTGAGCTAAGGTTGAGTGGTGTTTACATGCATGTAGAAGCACAATTAGAACCACATTATCTGACTTGATTAGTCCTCCTTCTCAAACTCCAGTTTGATTCAATTATAGTTCAACTAAGGTGTAGACATGGTTTGTAAAACTTCGATTTTAGCTGGACTAAGGCAATAATTCAAATTTCTCTAAGTGCATGTAAACGTGCTGAGTGTGGCGGGTTACTTTTGTGTTGTCTGCTTAGAGAAGTGATGATAAACTCATGTCTCATGTGTTGTTTTATCTGAATTTTTACATTAACTTTTACATCGACCAAGGACTGAATCTACTGGACCTACCATGGTGTAGTTTTGCGCTGTCATCATGTGGATTAATGTACTGCTATATTTACTGTCAACCAATAGATCTGTATTTTGTAAACCGGCGAGTCACAGAGGCAACTGTCTAACCAGTCAGTGTCTGCAGGGTTTATACGTAACCTTTTAGTATCGCTTGGAACCTAGGCGGAGTGATACTAAAAAAACTAGTACCGGGTGCCTTTTTCATAATGGAAACACAAAAAGGTGAAGCTGAGTTGAGTCAGTACCAGTGGAAATGAAGCATGATCTGACTCCTAAATCTGACTCCAACTAATATTTGTGTCCATTTTATTATCTTTCAGTTCGAAGTACCTGTTTTTCCACTTCCAGTAGTCATTTGAACACTGTCCACCTACTACATGTTCTAGTATAACTGGGCCACTGTTGTTATAAACCAGTGCACTGTGTGTCAGGTCACTGCCCAATGTCAAGCAGAGGGCTAGTGGCGCAATGGATAACGCGTCTGACTACGGATCAGAAGATTCTAGGTTCGACTCCTGGCTAGCTCGCATGTGTTTTAGTTTGCTGATGGTTGCAGCTCTATTCCTTCCTCTTACACTTTGCATCAAACTACATTTCCAAGTATACTAATCCAAATTAGATGACTATTCTGATGAAGATCCCTACAATCACCCTTTAGTTTAGTTTATTTCAGACACAGACATATTAATGACAGGCTCTGGAACTGAAACACTACTCTTTTAAACCAGTGCTTTGTTTTTCAGGCTGTCCTCCACCAAAGCAGAATAACATATTTAACCACAGATTAAAGATTCTTGGTTCAACCTCTGGCTAACTCAGTGGTTATTTTAGTTTTTTCAGTTGCTAATGGTTGCAAATATTTTTGGTCTTGCAATGTGTATCAAACTGTATTTCTATTCTATTAAAGAATCCAAATAAGCTAAAAATGTGGTCTTACATTGTCCAATGGATTACAGTTGAGAAGCTTCTAAATTTGACACCTGTTGTTGAAGCTTTTACACAATTTTTATTGTGTTATATGTGTGGTGTGAACTAATGGATAAACCTAGAGATTGATGGATAATCTCTCATAAATGCATTAAAACTAAAAAGCAACCTATGTTGAAATGAATGAGAAAAAGGTATGAGAGTTTGTATTAAAATGTAGGGAATAAAAGTATAAGCAGTCTGAAGCATATTGTCAGGGAAAAAACTGGACCATCAAAGTCATCAAACACAATGGTTATGTAATCAAGTACTAACTCCAGTGTGTATCATGTGACTAAAATAGACGGAAAAGAAAACAATGAATGAATAAAAACACTATTTTTGGCAGCACAATACCATAGATATGGATGTAAGAACTGAAGCGATTTTGGTTATTACCAAGGAAACCATGGAAAATGGACATCAGCTCTGAAAGTAAACTAAGAGATATTTTTGTTATTATTTTTACATTAATCTGAACAAATGTACCTTTAGTTGTGCCAGGCATTAAAAAGACCAAGACTTTCAAGAAAACAAGGGTAGTCTAATAATTTGTTTTCCCCGTGACTAAATGTTAATTAAAGCAGATGTTACAGATGAGGGTTATTATATAAAAAAATTGAGAAAACTGAAGAAAAACTGAAATTTTGATCAAAATATATCATTAAATGAATATTAATCAAGTGCCTCCATCCACTGTCATTGATTCAACTCCACAGTTTTTACTGGTGAATCAATGATGTAGAAGATTTCCACGGTAAGTACAGAGCCTGTGAACATTCAAATGGGTCATATCTGATGACCATGAAAAGACAAAAAAACTGCATTTTACACCAATTATATACATGTATTGATCGAATTAGTGGATCAACAGGTATTAAACAGTTTAGTTCAGCTGCTAGTTTTGGTCGCACATCAAGGTTTGAACTCTTATGAGTTATTTTTGTTGTTATCATTCTATTTGTCCAAATTAATTTGTACCAAGCATTAAAACGAACAAGAAATTACAGAAAACAAAGGGGGTCTCATATTTATTTCTGCAATTGTTATACAGTTATATAACACTATTTCACATCCATACTGATAATGAATGAATCAGACTTGAATGTGAGATCAGTTAGTGCTAAGAATGTTAAAATAAAATGCAAAAATAGTCATTTTTTAAAATTACAGTAAATACTTAATTTATTTAATGTCTTTCATCCATAAATAACTGGAATTGACTTCATTGACCTGAATGAGAATTAAGCGGGTTCAGAAAATGAATGAATAATTAAAAATATGCTTTGACATTTTTAGCAATGACAGTGATTACACTATCTTAAATAATTGCATTTCCCTGCTAAATTTTTTTTTTGGTTCTTTCCTTTTTACACTTTTAAAAAATATCCCACAATATGTATTCTGAGAGAGAGAGAGAGAGAGAGAGAGAGAGAGAGAGAGAAGACATATTGTATATCTGTGTTTTCAGAACATTATTACTCAGCAGTTTAACAGGTTTTTCATACAATTTTTTTTTAAACATCATTAGCCTATCCTTCTGACAGGTCATTCAGGGACCAACAGAAATATTAAAAGAACATGGCTTGGATGTATCCTTAGAATGTGTTTAGAACGTGACATTACTGTACAGCTCAGCATTTATCAAACCAAACAAAAAGGCTCAGATGTCTTGGTAGGTGTGTTTCCGGTCTTGGCTAAACATGTCCAGTACTGAATTATTTCTTCTCAATAGTTTTCTGTAATCTTCTGTCTGTGATTTCTGTCAAAATCTAAAAACTCATTTTGCAGGTTAATAACTGAGACTTTACCAGTGTTAACATGAAAATTACAGAAGAAAGCAGCAGTGTGAGTGGATAAATGTGGGTGAGTTGCGTACAGACTGCAGGCCTGTACCTGTATCTTTCCTTGTACTCCTGTGCTGTCCATCCTGCTCGCTACGTTCACTGTGTTCCCCCAGATGTCGTACTGAGGCCTTCTGGCTCCGATCACACCTGCCACCACCGGCCCCACATTGATACCTGGTGGAAATACAACCCCACAGCCACAGTTCTCTGGATTAATATTATTTAAATAACTTCATCATCTCTTTCTTCATATAAAATGAACAGATTTTATTCAGACAACAATGTGGAATGAGATGAACTGTTAAAAAGTTATAGCTATGTTTTAGTGGTTGAGGATTTAATTTAAAGCTTATTTTTTTTCTTCCTCATATTTTGTACTTAAGTGCATTTTTACCTGTCCTTTTAGTGCATTTTAGCTTACTTCACTTGAGTCCTTTGGATATATGTATTTATCTTGATTTGTCTTTTATTATCTTGTATTTTATACCTTTATTTAAGTACTTCATAGATCCAAAGTACACGCTAGTGTGGCTATAAATTTGCTTCCCCTCAATTAAGTCGAGACTGAAGATTGAAGCTGAAAAGCCCATTAAGCAAGACAAAAAGATGGCTAAATGCTTAAAAACAAAATAAAAAGTGTTCTTTTTATGTTGACCCAGCTTTTCTCAGTTTGTTTAGTTTAATAACTAAAAATTCAAACAGTGTATGTCCTGTTTTGTCTGATAATTAGACTTTCACGTGTGGAAATAAATCCATTCATTTGTGTTGTTAAAGTCGGGGTACATGATTCTAATCCAATACGCTTTTTGTCTAATCCTGAAAATTGCCTACACAGTCCCTGCGTACTCTACTGAACATTGTGTAGCTGGGGAGAAAAAAAAATCGAGTGTTTGCACAGAATAGTGGCTCTTTGAATGAGAAAACAACCACTGATATAATAAATTACCAAAACAAAGCAAAGCAGCAAAATGATGCTGAGAAAAAAATATGACATTATATTGTGTGTATGAAATCAATCAACAAAACGAACATTTCTTTATTCTTTGTCTCTGTCCATTTTTTTCCGCATCAAAACTAAACCAGCAAATCTGCTTTAAAAACATAAAAACTCAACTTTAAGTAAAAATAAAAATGACAACTAAATACAATCTCATATTTCATTGTTATCCTTTGGTGTAACTGTAACTCTTCACTGTGCCCATCAAACTGTACAGCACTTGAAAACCTTTGTGTTTGTTTAAATGTGTGCTTTATAAATAAAAATGGATTGGATCAAAAAGCATTAAAGGAGTGATGTTTTGCTGTTTTTAAATTGAATTCTGCATTTTAAAACATTTCCTTGTGGTCTACATAAACTGTAAATGCTCTACTTGGGTCTGAATTCTTCATTAATTCAATTCCACAGGTCCATCTTTAACCTTATTTCTGAGTAATGACACCAGAAAGGTCATTTTGAACACTGGCCCATGAGCCACTTCACACCCCGCCTCCTACAAGTTGTTGGCTGTGCTGCTCTGTCCCGTTCAACCAATAAATGAACATTTTAGGCAATTGGCTCGATGTTTGGACATATTTTCAATATGGATTACAACAGCTGCTGCTGACAAACAATTATGTCGTACTTGGAGGAATGTTCGTTGGAAGTCTTGACCTTATATATGTGCAAATTTTGTCGTGTAACTAGTTTTAAAATGTAATAGATTAAGAAGAAATAAATAGAAATCCACTTTTTGCCAAAATAAACATAAGGATAGCTTTGCATCACCAGGACTAGTGCCCTGCACGGGCCTAATATCTGGGCCTGAGTCTGGCCTTGGCCCGAAGTGCTGGAGCCCTGGCTCATCCTGGCCTGTCCCGACAGATTTTCAAAATTCTCAAGCCGAACCCGCATGAAGCCCGACTGTTTTTTTCTTCCTATAAACCCATCGGCTGTTAAGATGCTGACATTAAAATAGCTTGATCCATAGTCTTCAGTTCACCAGTTTCAACCTTTTTCTTTATGTTGTCCATGTTTGTGGTGGGAGTCGGGACGCTGTGCGGGATGTGAGCGACGTAGAGTGAGGAGGCAGAGCGGCCGCAGCGTTCAAGTGTTGTCATTTAAACTGGTTAAACACAAACACAGCACGCATCTCTCTAATTAGCATGTTTAAAAAAAAAAAAAAACAGGAGCCTGGCCCGGGTTAATGATATGGTCATTGGCTCTAGGCCCGGCCCTCGGGTTGTCAGGTCCCCCGGGCCTGGGGCTCCAGTGGAGGGCTCGAACCTGGAGCGCTCAAATTAAAACTTTTTGAGCTATTAGGGATCAAATACACAGTTAAATGAACAAAATGCTAAAAATAGTTTCGCAAAATTATTTGGGCCAAAATACACAAATCTGACTTTTAACTGGATCAGTTGTAACATCCGTTCTATTTTTTCCAGTCTTCAATCAAACGGCTGAATGAACAGCCACCCACTGTATTGTTAATGCAGCATTCATAAATCCGCTACCACTTGACCAAATTGTGTTTTTCTGACCTTTCTGGGAATCCAGTATCGCACAATTTACCGAAAGTTATGCTTCTGCAAAGCAGGCTCATGCAAATACACAGTTTTTTGCACATGGAGCCCTACTCTGCAGACAGGATGGCACTGTGTACACCAGGCTCCCATCGCAGGATCCCCACAGGATACCCAACACAATGGAACCCAGAGCTTCAGGTCTCGCTGTGACGAGCTTCCTGCAGGGACCGCTCTTTCTGTGATGCATTTCCTCCTGAAGTTCCCGGCAAAACTCACCATAGACAGTGCTTAGTGCAATAGGTCAGATACTAATATTTAGAGAGAGCAAGTCCAGTATCGGCATCATTATAGGCAAGGGAAACTAAAATGAGTGGAAATGAAAGTAAAATGTCCAGCTAAATAAAAATAATGAACGACGCAACATGACGATTGTGTTTGTATTTAATGTATCTAAAATATCTAATTTAATTTAATAATTAAGGTTAGGTATTAGCTTTGATTTGTGGGTAGTTTTAGGTTTAGTTTAATATTTTGTTACTTTTAATTATATATGTATTTTTCAACCTGTTAGTAATTACGTTGTGTCTTGCTTTCGATGTCATCTTTATCCCACATGAGTGTACTTATTGCTTTAATTAATTAAACTAATATAAAACACAGATGTATGTAAGATGAGCTTATTTTTCTTCCTTTGTCAATGGGTCACAGTGATTTTATAAACAATATCTTTAAGAACCATATTTGATGTCATGTGTTCTTTCATTCGAACTTTTCCAGCTTATCTAAATCAAAGTTGTCCTAATAATACCCGAAACACTAAAAATAACCTTAACATTAAATAAAACTTAAGTAAAACTAAGCACTTATTTATTATGCACTTGTAAAACTAAAACTATATAAAAAGAAAATCCTGGGGATACAAAAACAAAACAAAACAAAAAAAAACCCCACATACAGTATATAACTGACAAAAATGGTACGAAAATCAAAAAGCTGTGTTGAAGCCGCAGCTACTATGATACCAATAAATGTACGGTATTTCTGCTCCAAGGGGTTTCTCAGCCAAAACAAAGGACGTTAAGTGCTGTACAGTGTGAATCAACTGCTTCTGTTCACAATAAAAGTCCTAAATACATACTGAAAACCTAGTGTCTGAACTTGATTCAGAGCTTTTTGTTAATATGTAATTGAAGAGGAAAGCATGTATATTTATTTAAACCATGTTTAGTGGCATTTATTCATGTTATGTCAATTAATTTTACTGAAATAGCCACAGACAAAGAGATCATTGAGTGAATAAATTACAACAAGCCTACAACTCCGCAAAAAAATATAATAGATAGATTTTAAGATTAATTCTTATTTTAAAGTATAATATAAATAAGTATATTATAAAGATTAATACACTATTATAAAGGCTATTATACATATTGTTTATAATACTGTATGAATTGAATGTTGCATGAATGTGCGGATCCCATTACAAGAAAAGAAAAAAAAAACAGCTGACTGACAAAATACAAATAAAAACAAATCAAAATGTAACATTGTCACATGTAATAACCCAGGTGTTGTGCAATGATGTGAATGTGTTTTTGCTCACCAACTCTCAGGACAAAGTCATTGTACGACTGGTAGTTGATGGCATCCAGGACGTCAAACATCTCAATGGCAAAATCTGACACCGTGCATAAATGTGAAGTGATGGACTTCTTAGCCTAGAAGAGTCCGAAAGAAACGCACAAAGGACACACAAACAAACAAGCACGAGGTAATATTAGCCTACTTTCATTTCTGTTTCCACTGTGCGATTATACATGTTCGTATTTACTGTATGTCAACGCACAAGCATGCAGCAAGGTTATGAGACTCGTTGCTAAGTTTTGCAGAAGGCCTCTTTTGTTCGCGGATTTTTAATAAACTTTTAGGTATGCAGAATATCCCAATGTAACAAAGGCTGGTAATCCCTTATAGAGGATTTGCGTCATGAAACGTGACAGCTTTCAAAACACATGAAACAACTACCTGTAAATACTAGGCCTCTTACAAACGCAGCTTTGAAAATGTGCTAATACGCTGCAAACACACACACACACACACACACACACACACACACATGCACACACACACACACACACACTCGATCTAAATATAGCTCCTGCATATGTACCTTGGAGGCAGTTGTGGGAACCAGCCCGACTGCAGCCATGTATGTACTGCCGATGGTTTTAATTTTCTCAATATCCCTGTAGCACTCTTTGTCCATTAGCTGGAAACAGAAAAAACGAGGAAAGGGATGAAAACAGGAGGAAGACATTACAAATTTTGCATCAAACTGGGGTAAAAATGTCAGTATTGGTTTATACACTCTATATTTTTGGTCATGCAGGCAAACAAATCCAAATGCAAATTTATTTTAGCATGTTTGAGTAAATGAATGCTTTATGTTGCTGATTATAGATTCACGCAGGACAAAACTCATCTGTAAGTCATTCCTCATTCTGAAGAACTTTCCCAACCACAACCAGTGCTTATTACATTGCATCAATAAACACAGTGTTTTTTAAACCCTCGGTCGTGGCCACAGTTTCATCTTTTCTAAATGACACAAGGTTGTATTACTCTGCAGTTTCCCTCCAAATCATCGCTCAACTACAGTCAGACATGAAACCTGCAGGAAAAAATAAATATGAAACGGCAGATTTATGATGGAAGAAGGCTGTTAGTCACCTCATCAAAGTCAGCGATGATCTCATTGAGAAGCCTCAGACACTCGACTCCCATGTTGTTCCCGTCAAGCTCGATGTAGAAGTCGTTGAAGTTGGCGATGGAGGCGAATAACACTCCGACCTGAGCGTAGGACTGGTAATACAGGTCCTGGAGGAGAAGAGGAGCCAACAGGACACTTCAGATAAGGTAGAGCTGACCTTACAGAAATAACACACAGACAAAGGACAAACTGGGTGTAGATTACAACCAATCGTACAGTAGTGGAAATACATTTTCGCACACCCTTAAAATTTTACACACTTTTTTACACACTCCAAAATTATCAGTTACTATCTGTAGAAAAATATTTTTTTTGCATTTCAAAAGATGTGGATGCATCAGACAAACAGATGCAAATGATTGTTTTGGTTGTTTTTTTTTTGTTTTTGTTTATTGTTTCTAAGAAAAAAAAAACTAAACTAAAAAAATGCCCATTTCAACATGTTATGTCCTCCATCTTTTTCTGCTTAAACATCCAGTTTTGACCTGGACAGAGCAGAGCACTTGGAGAAAGAGCATGTGGGTTTGATGAAGAGAACAATACTTGACAGATTTCAGTGACTTAAGAATGATTTTCAATGCAATATAATACAAATTCATTTCAACACTGCCCATCGACATGTTCCAGTGTAAGTAGCCTTCCAGGTTTCAAACACTGGACTGGTGGAGTCATGATAACATGTCTGACTTTGGATCAGAAGATTCTAGGTTTAACTCCTGGATAGTTTAATGATAACTTTAATCTGCTTAATTATTTACACCAGAGGTATTCAACTCCGGTCCTCGAAGTCTGGTGTCCTGCATGTTTTAGATATCTCCCTCTTACAGCTCACCTAGAAGCTATTCCGTTGTTATCAGGCTTCTGCAGAGCATAAGGTGGGCATTAACTGAACCAGGTGTGCTGGAAGAGGGAAATGTCTAAAACATGCAGGATACCGGACCTCGAGGACCGGCGTTGAATAGCCCTGATTTACACTATCACACATTCCAGCATATTACACTGTTCATCATTGGTAAGAATCAAAATGAGTTGTGAACTTATCTAGACATAAAAACATGTTTTTCCGCTTTTACCAGTCATTTAAACACTGTCCACCTCCATGTTCTGTTGTAACTGGACCACTGTTGTTATAAACCATTGCATTGTGTGTTAGGACGCTGCCTGCTGTTAAACACAGGGCTAGTGGCGCAATGGATAACGCGTCTGACTACGGATCAGAAGATTCTAGGTTCGACTCCTGGCTAGCTCGTTGCGGTTTTTTGCCAATGATGATTGCAGCAATATTCCTATCTCTTAACCTGTGCATCAAACTACATTGTTGACTCGTATATTGATGTACAAATCCAAATGAGCTATAAATTGTGCTGAATATCGTTTCATCAACTGACACATCTTTTGTGAACTCAGGATTATACAGACACATATTACTTAATTGGTAAGTATTTTGTGTCATTACAATTTCCTCTGTTTGACCTCTGAACAAAGCATTATACAGAACCGCAGCAATGCACACTTACTAAATGATTCTTAAATTCTGCCAAATCTGGCTCAAATGAGTATTTCTGCAAAATAATGTAAATTTTATTATTATCTTTTAGGTAGAAGTACATGTTTTTCCGCTTTTACCAGTCATTTAAACACTGTCCACCTCCATGTTCTATTGTAACTGGACCACTGTTGTGATAAACCGTTGCATTGTGTGTTAGGACGCTGCCCGCTTTTAAACACAGGGCTAGTGGCGCAATGGGTAACGCATCTGACTACGGCTCAGAAGATTCTAGGTTCGACTCCTGGTTAGCTCGTTGTGGCTTTTTGCCAATGATGATTGGAGCAATATTCCTATCTCTTAATCTGTGCATCAAACTACATTTCCATCTGTACAAATCCAAATGACACAATTATACTGATTAAGACCCTTATATTGACGTACAAATCTAAATGAGCTATAAACTGTGTTGAATATTGTTTCATCAACTGACACATCTTTTGCTGTTTCACCTGTGAACTCAGGAATTATACACAGGGATGCACATAACTGGTCCGCAAGTGCGCGCGGCGCACGCTGTGCTGCACATCAAGCGCACCGACACGTCCTTGCGCACTAACAGCTGGGGCTGTTGCGAGATGAAGTGTTTATCCAAATCTCCAAGACAGAAAAGTCT
>JAPTYR010000019.1:12052562-12070188 GCA_029814505.1 Siphamia roseigaster | reverse complement strand
ACACACAAACACACACACACACACACACACACACACACACACACACACTCTCTCTCTCTCTCTCTGGATATGCCTTTATTTTGATGGTAAATTAATAGTGTTCTCACTTCCTGTTACCCCGCCTTCAAATGTCAGTTACATTTTCAGGTAGATTTGTGTGCGTGTGCTTGTGTCTTTATGTTATTCATTTCAAAACACCGTTAACCTTTGTATTGTGTTAGAAAACGAGTGGACACATCTTTAGTCTTAGCGGGTCAAATTCGACCCGTGATTTAACTCAGCCTGGAAATACTTAACACCACTAGTTATCATCCAATATGTTTTTCACCTCATATCTAACTCACTCACTCATTAAATGTAATACCCGGTGGAGGTAAACATTTTTAACTACCCTTCACAATCTGGATTGACCAAATGTTATCCTGTATGATGTGTTAAGGTGATCAAATTGTATATAAAATTTCATGACTGTATTATCAGGATTCCTGTTTTGCCAAAAAACACTTTAATTTTTGAAGTTGTTAAAGTACTCTTATAGTCCCTTAACATCTCTCAAGGCCTACAATCATGAGGACAATTTATATGCCCATGTCAAACTTTTTTAGTGTTTAACACAAATACATGCAAATATTCATTAAAAATGTAGCCTATTATATGCAAGTGCAATGAAAGTATAATAAATAATGAACAGTCGTGAACGTAAAAAGATGAGCCTTTATTTTGAGTAAGCGTTACAACACCAGATGCAAATAAGTGCAAGAAACCAATGGCAACTCATTACAAAAAGATAGTTAATCCAACAAACACATTGTCACCTTGCCTCAGTACCTGCAGAAAATAGAGACTGTGTACCATTCATAAGCTGAGTAAATTACTGAAAAGGCTAAATTTAGAGGGAAAAACCTTAACATTTTTGGAAAATATTTTGGAAATACGCGTAAGCAAACAAACCAGCAATCATTTTAAAGATTAAAGTAACTGCATATGTATTAAGATACACTGTGTTTTCTATCAAAATACCCACAATGGTTACAATTATCACTTTAACTTCAGTTTAAAAAGTACTTTCTTGTAATGCTCATTCATTTGAATTGAAGTATTATAAAAGCAAAGCAACACCATGCCAATTTCCTGAAACTAAAAACAAAAAATTAAAAGTTGAAGAGTTGACCTTCAATTTGTTTCCTCATAAACAATGCACAACACAAAATTCAGTTTTCCTTTTTTTTCCTTAAAAAGAAGGTTCTCTGACTTGGCTTATCTGTGGGATGTAAAGCTGCTGAAGCTGCTGTAAGAGAAGCGGTTGACTACTGTGGAGGAGGGGGATCCAAGGTCCACACTACTTCTGCGGGAGCTTCGTCGTGAGCCACTCCTGGAGCCTGTGGCAGATCCCGGGGCAGATGAGACATTATAAGGACTGCTGATACCTCTGGAGGACACTGATGATGCTTGAAGCATTTTCACTCCAGTGTCTTCCTCCAATAAGCAATTGTCGAGAGCCTCCTTGTAAGAGATCTTGAGTTTGCTCTTGGGGCATGTGAGGTTCTTTGTGTGGTTTTTGGACTCTTGGAGCTTCTGAGCTGTTCTTGCATCCAACCAGCCCATTCTCAAAGCATCTTCTATGCCTCTTCTACAGCCCATTTCTGGGTCATAAAGCCCACCTGTTACAAACTGGTACTCCATGAACCTTTGACCTGCCTCATATGGAAGCCACATCTCCTTTATTGCTTCAGCAGCAGACAATTTCTTCCTTGTTTTAACATCTTCAAAGCCAAAGTATGCCTTTTGGGCAGGCTTAAGCTTGGTCACCATGTCACCGGTTATTAAGCCCAAGCGGCATGCCTCTTGGATGCTGACCTTACGGCCAGTTGCAGGATCAATTATTCCACCAGTACAGGCCTGGGCTTCTAGTAGCCTTTGAGCAGAGATCATATCCAATAGTCCACGGTTGTGAGCCTCAGTAATAGATATCTTCTCGAGAGTCTCTGTGTCAAAGATGGCACCCACAGGATTCTGTTCACCCACTGTTTCAACAGGGGTAGCCAGAGATATTGAAATACTGGATATGTGCTTACGGGAGTCTGGTATGTCCTGTCCTACTGTAGTGAATGAAGTACTGTATGAAGTGCTTTGCTCTGTTACTGTGGTAGTTTTCATTGTGGTCATTGTAGTAGAAGTAGGTGACAAAGATCTTGACACAATGGATGTTAAAGATGTCATTGAAGGGGAGACTGAAGAAGCTTGGTTTGGTGAAGTAAACTGTGATGATGCCATTGTAGATGTGCCCATTGATACTGACTCTCCTGAAGTCCATACTGGGGATGATATACCCATGGATGCTGAACTTGAAGTAAATGTGGAAGATGTAAATGATGATGCGCTTGGAGCTATTGATGACTTTGTAGCAGAAAATGATCCAGTTTTGGTCTTATCACTGATGATATCTGCAAACTCTGTCAGGGTGATGGTGTGTGAGCGGTACTGATCCAAAATGGTTTGATCAATTACTCCCCGTTCAAGTAGTTCAGTGATGTCATACTCTCTCCCGGTGTTTCTGTCAACAATAACAAACCGGGTGGAACCATCTGGATCTGTGATTGTGATCTCTTCCCATTCACACTCCTGTTGACACAGCTCCAGAAAGGTTTCATGGTCAATGTAACCTTTGCTATATGCTTCACGTACTGTCATCTCTCTATTAGTCTCTGGGTCAACAATTATGACTCTCCTCTTTCTCAAAGTGTTCTTCAGAGTTGACTCATGTTTTTTCTTGTCCAGGATTGGCAGGAGTGTAAGGCCAGTCTTTTCATCTGTAATGCAACGTTTCTGAAGTTCCAGATATGTTAGGTTTTCTTGTGTGTTTGGATCAAAGAACCCTTTAGTATCATCTCCTTCATAAGTCAGAATGTCATTCATTTCCTTATTAAAGTAACCTTTTTTATAGGCTACTTCCACATCAATGCGGTGGCTATGTTTGGGATCAATGATGCCACCACTGGCAATCTGAGCTTCGAGTAGACGGATGCCATGGCCTTTCTCAATAACACCTTTCTCTATGGCTTCAAAAAGGGAGAGAACTTTGTCTGTACCACGCATTTTGTAACCAGTTACAGCCCTCTCAGCTGAGAGCAGCTTGTTCTTGAACTCTGGCCCAAACAGGTTTTTACTGTAGGCATCACTTACAGTCAGGTAATCATTGTTTACAGGATCAATTATAAAACCTGATGCAGCTTGTGCTTCAAGTAGTTCCAAAGTTGTACCTGGTCGCAGTAGACCAGCCTTCATAGCATGATAAATAGGCATCACCTTATCACTGGCCTCATCATAAACTCCTGCTATGCAAGCTGAACCCCTTAGGTAGGAACGCAAGCGGTCCTCAACATCCTGGCTTGTCAATTTGCCACTCATCAGTAGCTCTACATCAGATTTTTCCAGTAGGTTTGCGTCAACTAAATCTGTGACTGACACCTGGCCCCGGAGCCCCTGGACAGTTACTCCCTTCAAGTTTTTAGGTTCAGGTAGAAGTAAAAGACCTGTGCTTTGATCGAGCTTACATCTCTTCTTAAGAGACACATAGCTAGTTAATTGTTGGGTGTCTGGGTCCACATAGCATTCAGGACACTGATTCAGTGTCTGGTATAGGTCCTCATCTATGAGATTATGATTCCTTGCAACATCTTTGGGGAGGAAGACACCAAGGACAGGGTCCAAAATTCCGCCTGCAGCCTCTTGGGCCTGAAGCAACCGGACAGTTGTTTGTTTATCAATCAATCCTTTCTTCATGGCCTGGCCAGCTGACAGGACTTTGGTAGAATGTGGGTCTTTAAATCCAGTAGCAGCACCTTCAGCTACAAACAGCCTTGCCTTATCCTTGGCATCCAATCCTCCTATGGCACATGCTTGTTTTACTGTCAGTTTCTGATTTGTTGTAGGGTCAATGATGTGACCCATGGCTGCCTGGGCCTCCATTAGCATACAAGCACATTCAGGAGATATCATATTCTGTTTCTTTGCCTCTTGAAATGACATTTTCTTTAATGGTCCACCTGCAAAACCAGCAATGGAGCCTGTTCCCTTCAGAAATACTTGTTTATCTATTGACACCTCTTGGACAGTTTTCTCTCCTTTCATGAGTTGGTTAAATGTTGACTTATCCAAGATACCACATTCCAATAACTGTTGCGCAGTGACTGGATTATTGATACCATCAAAGATCAGTTCGGAGGTATCACTCTCCACCCACATTTTAAACACTTTCTGGCCAGTGTGAGAATCTATCTGGCATCTTTCCATCAAGGCCTTGTAGCTGATAGCCTGTCCAGAGAATGGATCAATGTAACATTTTGGACTCTTCTTTAAAATGATGCAGGTGCTTTCATCCAAAATATTGCATTTGATAGCTGCATCTGTAGGGAGGAACACACTAAAATTGGGATCCAATATTCCTCCAACATACTCTTGGGCCTGCAGTAGACGTAGCCCAGTTTGATTGTCAATTATTCCCTTCTTCATGGCCTCAAAAACTGAAAGAAGCTTGGATGACTTAGGATCTTTGAAGCCGACAGCAGCTGCCTCAGCTACCAGTAATTTATTCCGATCATTCATATCCAAAATTCCCCTGGCGCATGCTTCCTCCACTGTTAATTTCTCATTGGTTTTAGTGTCAAAGATCTGACCTGTGGCTGCCTGAGCCTCCAATAACAGGTCAACACTATCAGGAGACAAAACTTTCTGTTTCTTTGCCTCTGTTAAGGAAATTATCTTTGAAGGCCCAGCTTTGACACCACCAACTGAGGCTGTTCCCTGGAGAAAATCCTTCATTTTTACAGACACCTCTTGGACAGTTTTCTCTCCATTCATCAGTTGGTTAAATGTTGATGTATCCAAAATCCCACAGTTCAATAACTGCTCTGCAGTCACGGGCTTATGAATGCCATCAAAGATCAGTTTTGAAGGATCAGTCTTCTCAGAGACTTTTAACAATTTCTGGCCTGTTTTCATATCTGTCACACATTTTTTCTTTAAGTCCTCATATGTGACATGGTGCTCAGTTGCTGGATCAATGTAACATTTTGGATTTTGTTTTAAAGCTTTGCAAATGTTTTCATCTAAAAGATTGTGCTTTCTAGCTTCGTCTTTGGGGAGGAATACACTAAGATTGGGATTTAAAATGCCCCCAACAGATTCCTGTGCCTGCAGAAGACGGAGTGCAGTCTTACTGTCAATTAGTCCTTTCTTTGTGGCCTCAAATATTGAAAGACATTTGCCTGATGTAGGATCTTTGTAGCCCACAGCAGCTGCCTCTGCCACCAATAATTTTTCTCGATCTCTTACATCAACTAGGCCTTTGGTACATGCTTGCGTTACTGTTAGCCCCTGGTTAGTTCTTGGGTCAATGATGTGACCTGTGGCTGCCTGAGCCTCTAATAGCATATCAGCACTTTCAGGAGAAAGAATTTTCTGTTTCTTTGCCTCTGTAAAGGACATTATCTTTGACTGTCCAGCTATAACACCAGCAATGGAGCCAGTGCCCTTTAAATAGACTTTCTTTTCCTCAGAAAATGTTTGTATACTTTTATCTCCCTTTCTCAGGTGGTATAATGTTGGTTTATCAAGGAGCCCACAGTCAAGCAACTGTTCTGCTGTGACTGGCTTACAAACACCATCAAAGACCAGTTTTGACGCATCAGTCTTGTCAGAAATTTTCAGCAGTTTCTGGCCTGTGTGAGGATCTGTTGTGCATTTTTCCTTTAAAGCCTCATAGCTGACATCATACTCAGTTTCTGGATCGATGTAACATGTTGGACTCTGTTTTAAAGTTTTCTTGGTAGTCTCATCCAAAAGGTTGCGCTTAACAGCTGTGTCATGGGGAACAAACACACTGAGAATGGGATCCAGAATGCCTCCAGAAGACTCCTGGGCCTGCAAGAGGCGCAGCCCAGTCTTACTGTCAATTAGTCCTTTTTTCATGGCCTCAAATACTGAAAGAGGTTTTGCTGAAGTAGGATCTTTGTAGCCCTCAGCAGCTGCCTCTGCTGCCAATAATTTGTCTTGATCGCTTATATCCAAGAGTCCTCTGGTACATGCATCTTTTACAGTTAGCTTCAGATTGTTTTTGGGGTCAATGATGTGACCTGTGGCTGCCTGGGCCTGTAATAGCATGTCAGCACTGTCAGGAGATATAATTTTCTGTTTCTTTGCCTCTGTGAATGACATTATCCTTGAACCTCCAGCTATCACACCAGCAATTGATCCAGTCCCTTGTAAGAAGACCTTCTTTTCCTTAGAAACCTCTGTAACAGCTTTCTCCCCCTTTGTCACTTGGTTAAATATTGATTTATCTAGGACGCCACACTCCAGTAACTCCTCTGCTGTGACTGCCTTGCGAACACCTTCAAATGTCACTTTTGAGGGATGGATCTTCTCAGGCAGATGTAACAGTTTCTGGCCTGTGTGAGGATCTGTTTTGCATTTTTTCTTTAAATCTTCATAACTGATATCATGTTCAGTTACTGGATCGATGTAACATTTAGGACTCTGCTTTAGAGTATTCTGAGTCTTATCATCTAAAACTTTGCATTTAATAGCTTTATCGATGGGCAGGAACAAACTGAGCTTAGGATCCAAGATACCTCCAACAGACTCCTGGGCCTGTAGAAGACGTAGTGCAGTCTTACTGTCAATTAGTCCTTTCTTCATGGCCTCAAATGTTGAAAGAGGCTCAGCTGAAGTAGGGTCTTTAAAGCCAACAGCGGCGGCCTCTGCCGCTAGTAATCTGTCTCGATCTCTAACATCCACAACACCTTTCGCACAAGCTTCTTCTACTGTCAGCTTCTGATAGTTTTGAGGCGCAATGATGTGACCTGTGGCTGCCTGGGCCTCCAATAACTTGTCAGCGCTCTCAGGAGACATCAGTTTTTGTTTCTTTGCCTCCGTAAAGGACATTTTCTTTGAGGGGCCAATTACTACACCAGCAATTGAGCCTGTCCCCTTCAGATAACGCTTCTTTTCCTCAGAAACTTCTGGGACACTTTTTTCCTTCTTTCTTAGTTGAATAAATGTTGGTTCATCCAGGATTTCACAATCCAGTAACTGTTGGGCTGTTACTGGCTTACGAAGGGCTTCAAAGATCAGTTTGGATGGATCGATCTTGTCTGTGACATGTAATAATTTCTGACCTGTGAGAGGATCTTTCTTACATTTTTCCTTTAAATCTTCATAGCTAAGTTCATGGTTGGTTTCTGGGTCAGCGTAATATTTTGGACTTTGTTTTAAAGTTTTGACAGTTTTTTCATCCAAAATATTGTATTTAATTGCTTCATCTTTGGGGAGGAAAACACTGAGACTGGGATGCAGAATGCCTCCACAAGACTCCTGGGCCTGCAAAAGACGTACTGCAGTTTGATTGTCAATTATTCCTTTCTTCACAGCCTCACATATTGACAGAGGCTTGTCTGAAGTAGGATCTTTGTAGCCCAGAACAGCTGCTTCTGCTGTCAATAGTTTGTCTCTATCTCTTATATCTACTACTCCTTTGGAACAGGCCTCTTCTACTGTAAGCTTCTGATTATTTTTAGGATCAATGATGTGGCCTGTGGCTGCCTGGGCCTCCAGTAATTTGTCAGCAGTGTCCGGAGAAATCAGTTTTTGTTTCTTTGCCTCTGTGAAGGACATTGCTTTTGAAGGTCCAGCTTCCACACCAGCAATTGAACCACTGCCTTTTAGGAAGACTTTCTTTTCCTCAGCAACCTCTGGGACAGTTTTCTCTCCCTTTAATAGTTTATTGAATGTGGTTTTATCCAGGATGCCACAATCTAGTAACTCTTCTGCTGTGACTGGCTTTCGAACCCCTTCAAAGATCAGGTTTGAGTGAGTGATCTTGTCAGAGACTTTCAGCAGTTTATTACCCGTTTTAGGATCTGTTGTGCATTTTTTCTTTAAATGCTCATAGCTGACATCATCCTCAGTTTTTGGATCAATGTAAGATTTTGGACTTTGTTTTAAAGCGCTACTTGTCTTTTCATCCAAAAGATTGCGTTTGATAGCTTGATCTTTCGGAAGGAACACACTGCGAATGGGATCCAAAATGCCTCCAACAGACTCCTGGGCCTGCAAAAGACGCAAACCTTTCTTACTGTCAATTAGTCCTTTCTTCATGGCTTCAAATACTGAAAGAGGCTTGGCTGAAGTAGGATCTCGGAAGCCCACAGCAGCTGCTTCTGCTGCTAGTAATTTGTCTCGATCTCTTATATCCACCACTCCTTTCAAACAGGCCTCTTCTACAGTTAGTTCCTCATTATTTTTAGGATCAATGATGTGACCTGTGGCTGCCTGGGCCTCCAGTAATCTGTCAGCACTGTCATGAGACATAAGGTTTTGTTTCTTTGCCTCTGTGAAGGACATTGCTTTTGAAGGTCCAGTTTCCACACCAGCAATTGAACCAGTGCCTTTTAGGAAGACCTTCTTTTCCTCAGCAACCTCTGGGACAGTTTTCTCACCCTTAATTAATTTATCAAATGTTGGTTTATCCAGGATGCCACAATCCAGTAACCCATCTGCTGTGACTGGTTTACGAACACCATCAAAGATCAATTTTGAGGGATCAAGCTTCTCTGAAATTTTCAACAGTTTCTGGCCTGTTTTAGGGCATCTTTTGCATTTTTCTTTTAAGTCCTCATAGCTGATATCAAGCTCAGTTTCTGGATCAATGTAAGATTTTGGACTTTGTTTTAAATCTCTATATGTCTTTTCATCCAAAAGACTGCGTTTTATAGCTTCATCTTTTGGGAGGAACACACTGTGAATGGGATCCAAAATGCCTCCAGCAGACTCCTGGGCCTGCAAGAGACGCAGTCCTGTCTTACTGTCAATTAGTCCTTTCTTCATGGCCTCAAAAACTGAAAGAGGCTTTAATGAAGTAGGATCTCTGAAGCCCACGGCAGCTGCTTCTGCTGCCAATAATTTGTCTCGATCTCTTATGTCTACTACTCCTTTGGAACAGGCCTCTTCTACTGTAAGTTTGTGATTGTTTTCTGGATCAATGATGTGACCTGTGGCTGCCTGGGCCTCCAATAATTTGTCAGCACTGTCAGGAGACATCAGTTTTTGTTTCTTTGCCTCTGTGAAGGACATTGCCTTTGAAGGTCCAGCTTCCACACCGGCAATTGAACCAGTGCCTTTTAGGAAGACCTTCTTTTGCTCAGTAACTTCTGGGACAGTTTTCTCACCCTTAATTAACTTACTAAATGTTAGTTTATCCAAGATTCCACAATCCAGTAACTCGTCTGCTGTGACTGGTTTACGAACACCATCAAACAGTAGTTTTGAGGGATCAAGTTTCTCTGAGATTTTCAACAGTTTCTGCCCTGTTTTAGGGTCTGTTATGCATTTTTCTTTTAAGTCTTCATAGCTGACATCTTGGTCAGTTTCTGGATCAACATAACATTTTGGACTTTGTTTTAAAGAATTACGCGTGTTTTCATCAAAAATATTGCGTTTGATAGCTTCATCTTTTCGAAGGAACACACTGCAAATGGGATCCAAAATACCTCCAGCAGACTCCTGGGCCTGCAAGAGACGCAGTCCTGTGTTGCTGTCAACTAGATTTTTCTTCATTGCTTCAAATACTGAAAGAGGTTTTGCTGAAGTAGGGTCTCTGTAACCAAGAGCAGCTGCCTCTGCTGCCAATAATTTGTCTCGATCTCTTATGTCTACTAGTCCTTTGGAACAGGCCTCTTCTACTGTTAGCTTCTGATTCTTCATAGGGTCAATAATGTGGCCTGTGGCTGCCTGAGCCTCCAATAACTTGTCAGCACTTTCAGGGGATATCAACTTTTGTTTCTTTGCCTCTGTAAAGGTCATTGTCTTTGAAGGTCCAATGTTGACACCACCAATTGAATCAGTGCCCTTTAAGAAGACCTTCTTTTCCTCAGCAACCTCTGGGATAGTTTTGTCTCCCTTCATTAGTTTATTAAACGTTGGTTTATCCAGGATCCCACATTCCATTAGCTGTTCTGCTGTGACTGGTTTACGAACACCATCAAAGATCAGATCTGAAGGATTAATTTTCCCTGAAACTTTCAGCAGTTTCAGGCCTGTTTTAGGATCTGTTCTGCATTTTTCTTTTAAATCCTCATAGGTAACGTCATTCTCATTTTCCGGATCAATATAAGATTTGGGACTTTGTTTTAAAGCATTGCATGTTTTTTCATCCAAAAGCTTGCATTTGATTGCTTCATCTTTTGGGAGGAACACACTGCGAATGGGATCCAAAATGCCTCCAACAGACTCCTGGGCCTGCAAAAGACGCAGCCCAGTCTCGCTGTCAATTATTCCTTTCTTCATGGCCTCAAATACTGAAAGTGGCTCAGAAGAAACAGGATCTTTGAAGCCCATGGCTGCTGCTTCTGCTGCCAATAATTTGTCACGATCTCTTATATCCACTACTCCTTTGGAACAGGCCTCTTCTACTGTTAGCTTCTGGTTGTTTTTAGGATCAATGATGTGGCCTGTGGCTGCCTGGGCCTCCAGTAATTTGTCTGCACTGTCAGTAGAAATAATTTTTTGTTTCTTTGCCTGTGTGAAGGACATTGCTTTTGAAGGTACAGATTCAACACCAGCAATTGAACCAGTGCCTTTTAAAAAGACCTTCTTTTCCTCAGCAACCTCTGGGATGGTTTTCTCTCCCTTTAATAGTTTAGTAAATGTTGGTTTATCCAGAATGCCACAATCCAGTAACTCCTCTGCTGTGACTGGCTTCCGAACCCCTTCAAAAATCAGCTTTGAGGGATCGATCTTCTCTGAGACTTTGAGCAGCTTATGGCCAGTTTTCGGGTCTGTTGTACATTTTTCCTTTAAGTCCTCATAACTCACGTCATGCCCCGTTTTAGGATCAATGTAAGATTTTGGACTTTGTTTTAAAACATTACAGATCTTTTCATCTAAAATTTTGCGTTTGATTGCTTCATCTTTTGGAAGGAACACACTACAAATGGGATCCAAAATACCTCCAGCAGACTCCTGGGCCTGCAAGAGACGCAGCCCAGTCTTATTGTCAATTAGTCCTTTCTTCATGGCTTCAAATACTGAAAGAGGTTCAGCTGAAACAGGGTCTTTGTAGCCCACAGCGGCTGCTTCTGCTGCCAATAATTTGTCCCGGTCTCTTATATCCACCACTCCTTTGGAACAGGCCTCTTCAACTGTTAACTTCAGATTGTTTTTAGGATCAATAATGTGGCCTGTGGCTGCCTGAGCCTCCAATAACTTGTCAGCACTGTCAGTGGACATAAGTTTTTGTTTCTTTGCTTCTGTGAAGGACATTGCCCTTGTAGGTCCAGCTTCGACACCAGCTATTGAACCAGTCCCTTTTAAGAAGACCTTCTTCTCCTCAGCAACCTCTTGGATAGTTTTCTCACCCTTCAGTAGTTTATTAAATGTTGGTTTATCCAGGACGCCACAATTCAGTAACTCTTCTGCTGTGACAGGCTTACGAACACCATCAAAAATCAAGTTTGATGGATCAGGTTTCTCAGAAATTTTCAGCAGTTTCTGGCCTGTTTTAGGATCTGTTGTGCATTTTTCCTTTAAATTCTCATAGGCCACATCATCCTCAGTTTCAGGATCAATGTAAGATTTTGGACTTTCTTTCAAAGCATTACTCGTCTTTTCATCTAAAATATTGCGTTTGATAGCTTCATCTTTTGGGAGGAATACGCTGCGAATGGGATCCAAAATGCCTCCAGCTGACTCCTGGGCCTGCAGGAGACGCAGTCCTGTCTTACTGTCAATTAGTTTTTTCTTCATGGCCTCAAATACTGAAATAGGTTCAGCTGAAACAGGATCTTTGTATCCCACAGCTGCTGCTTCTGCTGCCAATAATTTGTCTCGATCTCGTATATCCACCACTCCTATGGAACAGGCCTCTTCTACTGTTAGCTTCTGATTGTTCTTAGGGTCAATAATGTGGCCTGTGGCTGCCTGAGCCTCCAATAGCTTGTCAGCACTGTCAGATGACATCAGTTTTTGTTTCTTTGCCTCTGTAAAGGACATTGCCTTTAAAGGTCCTGCTTCAACACCAGCAATTGAACCAGTGCCTTTTAGGAAGACCTTCTTTTCTTCAGCAACTTCTGGAATAGTTTTCTCTCCTTTCATTAGTTCATTAAACGTTGGTTCATCCAGGATGCCACAATCAAGTAACTCCTCTGCTGTGACTGGCTTACGAACACCATCAAAGATCAGCTTTGACGGATCTATCTTCTCTGAGACCTTCAGCAATTTCTGGCCTGTTTTGGGATCTGTTGTGCATTTTTCCTTTAAGTCTTCATAGCTGATGTTATGGTCCGTTTCTGGATCAGTGTAAGATTTTGGACTTTGTTTCAATGCGTTACACGTCTTTTCATCTAAAATATTACGTTTGATAGCTTCATCTTTTGGAAGGAACACACTGCGACTGGGATCCAAAATACCTCCTGCAGACTCCTGGGCCTGCAAGAGACGAAGTCCTGTCTTACTGTCAATTAGTCCTTTCTTCATGGCCTCAAAAACTGAAAGAGGCTTTGCTGAAGTAGGATCTCTGAAGCCCACGGCAGCTGCCTCTGCTGCCAACAGTTTGTCTCGATCTCTTATATCCACTACACCTTTGGAACAGGCCTCTTCTACTGTTAATTTCTGGTTGTTTTTAGGATCAATGATGTGTCCTGTGGCTGCCTGGGCCTCCAGTAATTTGTCAGCACTGTCAGGAGAAATCAGTTTTTGTTTCTTTGCCTCTGTGAAGGACATTTCCTTTGAACTTCGTGTTTCCACACCAGCAATCGAACCAGTACCTTTTAGGAAGACCTTCTTTTCCTCAGTAACCTCTGGGACAGTTTTCTCCCCCGTCATTAGTTTTATAAATGTTGGTTTATCCAGGATTCCACAGTCCAGTAACTCCTCTGCTGTGACTGGCTTTCGAACCCCATCAAATATGAGTTTTGAAGGATCAATCTTCTCTGAGACTTTCAGCAACTTCTGGCCTGTTTTAGGATCTGTTGTGCATTTTTCCTTTAAATCCTCATAGGTCACATCATTCTCAGTTTCTGGATCAATGTAAGATTTTGGACCTTGTTTTAAAGCAGCACAGGTCTTTTCGTCCAAAAGATTTTGTTTTATAGCTTCATCTTTTGGGAGGAACACACTGCGAATGGGATCCAAAATGCCTCCAGCAGACTCCTGGGCCTGCAAGAGACGCAACCCAGTCTTATTGTCAATGATTCCTTTCTTCATGGCCTCAAAAACTGAAATAGGTTTGGCTGAAGTAGGATCTTTATATCCGACAGCAGCTGCCTCTGCTGCCAGTAGTTTGTCTCGATCTCTTATATCGACAACTCCTTTGGAACAGGCCTCTTCGACTGTAAGCTTCTGATTGTTTTTAGGGTCTGTAATATGACCTGTTGCTGCCTGGGCTTCCAATAATTTGTCTGCACTGTCAGGAGACATCAGTTTTTGTTTCTTTGCCTCTGTGAAGGACATTGCCCTTAATGGTCCAGCTTCAACACCAGCAATTGAACCAGTGCCTTTTAGGAAGACCTTCTTTTCCTCAGCGACCTCTGGAATTGTTTTGTCACCCTTCATTAGTTTATTAAATGTTGGTTTATCCAGGATGCCACAATTCAATAACTCCTCTGCTGTGACAGGCTTACGAACACCATCAAAGACCAGATTTGAGGGATCAATCTTCTCAGAGATTTTCAACAGTTTCTGTCTTGTTTTAGGATCTGTTGTACATTTTTCCTTTAAATCCTCATAGCTCACATCTTGCTCAGTTTCTGGATCAATGTAAGATTTTGGACTTTCTTTTAAAGCATTACGGGTCTTTTCATCTAAAAGATTGTGCTTTATAGCTTCATCTTTTGGGAGGAACACACTGCGAATGGGATCCAAAATGCCTCCTGCAGATTCTTGGGCCTGCAAGAGACGCAGCCCAGTCTCATTGTCAATTAGCCCTTTCTTCATGGCCTCAAATACTGACATAGGTTTGGCTGACGCAGGATCTTTGAAGCCAATAGCAGCTGCTTCTGCTACCAATAATTTGTCACGATCTCTAATATCCACTACTCCTCTGGAACAGGCCTCTTCTACTGTTAGCTTCTGATTGTTTTTAGGATCAATGATGTGACCTGTGGCTGCCTGGGCCGCCAATAATTTGTCTGCACTGTCAGGAGATACCATTTTTTGTTTCTTTGCTTCTGTAAAGGATAATGCCCTTGAAGGACCTATTTCCACACCGGCAATTGATCCAGTACCCTTTAAGAAGACCTTCTTTTCCTCAGCAACCTCTGGGATGGTTTTCTCTCTTTTAAGTAGTTTATCAAATGTTGTTTTATCAAGGATGCCACAATCCAATAACTCCTCTGCTGTGACTGGCTTACGAACACCTTCAAATATCAGGTTTGAGGGATCAGTCTTCTCAGAAATTTTCAGGAGTTTCTGGCCTGTTTTAGAATCTGTTGTGCATTTTTCCTTTAAATCCTCATAGGTCACATCATCCTCAGTTTCTGGATCAATGTAAGATTTTGGACTTTGTTTCAAGGCATTTCGGGTCTTTTCATCCAAAAGATTGCGTTTGATAGCTTCATCTTTTGGGAGGAATACGCTGCGAATGGGGTCTAAAATGCCTCCAGCAGACTCTTGGGCCTGCAAGAGACGGAGTCCTGTCTTACTGTCAATTATTCCTTTTTTCATGGCCTCAAATATGGAAATAGGTTTTCCTGAAGTGGGATCTTTGTAGCCTACAGCAGCTGCTTCCGCTGCCAATAATTTGTCTCTATCTCTTATGTCTACTACTCCTTTTGAACAGGCCTCTTCTACTGTTAGCTTCTGATTGTTCTTAGGATCAATGATATGACCTGTAGCAGCCTGCGCCTCCAATAACTTGTCAGCACTCTCCGAAGACACCATTTTTTGTTTCTTTGCTTCTGTAAAGGATAATGCCCTTGAAGGTCCACTTTCTACACCGGCAATTGAACCAGTGCCCTTTAAGAAGACCTTCTTTTCTTCAGCAACCTCTGGGATAGTTTTCTCTCCTTTTATTAGTTTATTAAATGTTGGTTTATCCAGGATACCACAATCCAGTAGCTCCTCTGCTTTTACTGGCTTACGAACACCCTCAAAGATCAGGTTTGAGGGATCAGTCTTCTCAGAAATTTTCAGGAATTTCTGGCCTGTTTTAGAATCTGTTGTGCATTTTTCCTTTAAATCCTCATAGGTCACATCATTCTCTGTTTCTGGATCAATGTAGGATTTTGGACTTTGTTTTAAGGCGTTACTGGTCTTTTCATCCAAAAGACTGCGTTTAATAGCTTCATCCTTTGGGAGGAATACACTGCGAATGGGATCCAAAATGCCTCCAGCAGACTCTTGGGCCTGCAAAAGACGCAGCCCAGTCTCGCTGTCAATTAGTCCTTTCTTCATGGCCTCAAATACTGAAATAGGTTTACCTGAAGAGGGATCTTTGAAGCCCACAGCTGCTGCTTCTGCTGCCAATAATTTGTCTCGATCTCTGATATCCACCACTCCTTTGGAACAGGCCTCTTCTACTGTTAGCTTCTGGTGTTTCTTAGGATCAATGATGTGACCTGTGGCTGCCTGGGCTTCCAATAACTTGTCGGCACTTTCAGGCGACACGATTTTTTGTTTCTTTGCCTCTGTGAAAGACAATGCTCTTGAAGATCCAATTTCCACACCGGCAATTGAACCAGTGCCTTTTAAGAAGACTTTTTTCTCTTCAGCAACTTCTGGGATGGTTTTCTCTGCTTTTATTAGTTTATTAAATGTTGGTTTATCAATGATGCCACAATCCAGTAACTCCTCTGCTCTGACTGGTTTACGAACACCATCAAAGATCAGTTTTGAGGGATCAATCTTCTCAGAGAGCTGTAACAGTTTTTGCCCAGTATTCAGTTCTGTGGTGCATTTTTCCTTCAAAGTCCCATAGGTCATATCCTGCTCAGTTTCTGGATCAATGTAACATTTTGGACTGTTGTCTAAAGCACTACGGGTGTTTTCATCTAATAGATTCCGTTTAATAGCTGTGTCTTTAGGGAGGAATACACTCAGATTGGGATCCAAAATTCCCCCAGCAGACTCCTGGGCTTGTAATAGCCGCAGGCCAGTCTTATTGTCAATTACTCCTTTTTGCATGGCTTCAAATACTGAAAGGGTTTTCACTGAAGTGGGATCTTTGTAGCCGACAGCAGCTTTCTCTGCTGCCAATAATTTGTCTCGATCTCTTATATCCACTACTCCTTTGGAACAGGCCTCTTCCACTGTTAACTTCTGATTGTTTTTAGGGTCAATGATGTGACCTGTTGCAGCTTGAGCTTCTAATAATAAATCCGCAATTTCCAGGGACATCAGAGTCTTTTTCTTTGCTTCAGAAAATGATAATTTACCTTCTTGCCCAGCTATCACTCCAGCAATGGAGCCAGTCCCCTTCAGATATATCTTCTTTTCCTCAGCAACCTTTGGAAGATTTTTCTCACCTCTAACTAACTCATTAAATGTTAGTTTGTCAAGCACTCCAGATTCAAATAGCTGTTTTGCAGAGACTGGCTTTCGGACTCCATCAAAGAAAAGTTTTGATGGATCTTTCCTTTCGTTTATTGGCAAAAGTATCAGGCCTGTGGGAGACTCTACTTTGCTTTTTCTTCTCAAATCACCATAAGTACTATCATCCTCAGTGTCTGGGTCAATATAACATTTTGGACTCTTTTTTAAGGTCTTACAAATGTTATCATCCAAAAGATTACGTTTCATGGCTGTGTCTTTAGGGAGGAACACACTAAGGATGGGATCTAGTATACCCCCTGCAGATTCCTGAGCCTGCAATAGACGTAGCCCTGTTTTTTCATCAATAATTTTCTTTTTCATAGCCTCAAACACTGATAGAGGTGTAGCTGTGCTCGAATCGTGGTAGCCAACAGCAGCAGCTTCAGCTGATAGGAGCCTTTCTCGATCCCGAGTATCCACCACTCCTTTGGCACATGCCTCATCTACTGTGAGCTTCTGGTTGGTTGTGGGGTCAATGATGTGACCTATTGCAGCCTGGGCATCTAGTAGCAAATTTGCACTCTGTGGGAGCATGAGCATCTGTTTTTTTGCTTCTGATAAAGACATTTTTCCAAAGGGTCCAGCTGCCACACCAGAAATTGATCCAGTTCCTTTTAGAAAGACCTTCTTTTCTTCAGAAACCTCTGGCACAGTTTTCTCACCTTTTATGAGTTGGTTAAAAGTTGGCTTATCTAGGACTCCGCAGTCAAGTAATTTTTGTGCTGTGACTGGCTTACGCACACCATCAAATATTAGTTTGGAAGGGTCTAGCTTTTCAGTGATGGGCAAAAGTAGCAGCCCAGTGTGAGACTCTGTTTTACATATTTTCTTTAAATTGTCGTAGGTGACATCTTGTTCTGTTTCTGGATCAATGTAGCACTCAGGGCATTGGTTTAGAGCATGCCTTGTATTTTCATCCAAAAGGTTGTGCTTAATAGCTGTGTCATGGGGGAGGAACACACTGAGATTTGGATCCAAAATTCCTCCAACAGATTCCTGGGCCTGCAGAAGACGTAGCCCAGTGTTATTGTCAATTTTTCCT
>JAPTYR010000019.1:11900644-11911919 GCA_029814505.1 Siphamia roseigaster | reverse complement strand
ATGTAAGGAGTAGAAGTAAAAAGTAGGCTGAAAAATAATTACTCCAGTAAAGTACAGATACTCAAAATTTCTACTTACGTACAGTAACGAAGTATTTGTACTTCGTTACTTGACACCTCTGCATTTCAACAACTGATCTTTGCTCTTTAATGTCAGATCAGACATTTTAGGCATGACACAGCATTTTAGACTCACTACCATAATGATGACTCAGGTCTACTTTAACAGTAATGCCCAAATGGCCAGATGGGATGGTTTATTTGCATACCATAACAGTCAGACTTGTGGCAGATTGATTTCTTGGAAGATAACTTGATAGTTCCTGACAGAGGAACTGTAATTTGCAACCTGTAATTGCAACCACAAAATCTCTATACTCCAACATGCAGTTTAGAACATGACATCTGACTTGATAACATCCAACTCTGCATGCTGACATCTCAATAAAACATGTTTATCTGACAGATTCAAAAAAATACATTTAATCGTGTCATGGTTATGATGAATTACGAGAGTGATTGTGCAAAGATAAATAAGCATTTGTTTTCATAACTTGACTCACACTGATAAATGTCAACTGACTTCAATGGCATTTTAAAATCTTATACATATATGCAATGTGGACACGTCGGAAGTATGTACAGCTTTAAAAACAAAGGTTTGAGGGGGAAAAAATGCTTCTATAAAGCAAAGAAGTATTCAGTGTGACCATCCTTTGCACTTAACATGTATTAATCCCTTTTGTTCAGAAGTTATTATATTTTTTGCATTCATTTTCGGATGTTTTATACCAGGTTTCATTCAATATACATTGTTTCCATTTTTGCTGCTTGTTATCATGGGGTCAGGGGGTCACACTAAATACTGACTTTAACCTTTAGAACCACTTGAAATCATTTTTTTTCCTGTCTTATAAGGCTTTGGGCACATTTCCTGTATTTTTTGTTGTGCCTGTGAAAAGAGAATGGGAAATAAAAATGTGTACATATTTCATCCCTGCAAAAATGCAAAGTTAAAGGTAACCTTGACACTTTTGCACAGTACTGTCTATATATGTATGTATGCATAAAGTAACTGAAGAGACTTATAAAATATTATTATTATATTTGTATTAGCAATATATAATTTGACTTTTCATGTGACTACCCAGCAATAGAGAAAGCTGAATGACACATTGCATTCATGTAAGAAGGTTTGTTTATCCTGACAACAGGAACAAAAAAAAATATTTTTAAAATCAATCCAAAGATATACCGTTTACATTGCAAAAAAGTGTCCAAATACAAGATAAAAACACTAAATCTGAGGAAAAACTGCTTAATATTGCTGAGTAATAATTGATTGCATACTGGGTATACTTACAGATGTTTTATCCTCTCATATATTATTTTTCCTGCAAGAATAAAAAAAGTATATATTTGTAAAAGTTACTCAAAACGAATGTAATATTTGTCCATGCAACAAGATAATTCACTTGATAAGGTTTCTTGAATTAAAATGTAAGCCTGTCTACAGATGCATAAACACTTAAAGAAAGAAACTAACTCTTGAAACCAGATACATTTTCTAACACTTCTAAATCTTTTTTTTTTTGTGTGTGTGTAAATTTACAGTGTACGTTCAGATGTGCAGTGGAAAAACCTCACATTTGAAAATCTGCTCCCAGTGAAAATTCTTGCTTGAAATTATTGGTTGCTGCTTATTTTTCACTTTATTAACTATAAATTAGTTGTCACAGGAGACCCTCTACTGAAACACCCTCATGTTCATAGTTTCATAAGTCTGTAAATGCTTGTTAAAATGCTGATTCTAATGTATGCGTGCTGTGTCAGAGGTTTTTGTGCATGCTGACCTGTCTGGAGCACATCCAGTTGGTGGTGTGTCCCAAAGGACTCAGGGGGTTTTGAAGTGGTTCAGTCATAGCAGGACGAGGTGGTTTATGTCCACTGGGGCCATGCACGTACTGTCAGCTGTCAGGTGCACAGTGCTGAACACGTATGCACACACTTCACTGTGAACTCACACTGAGCTGCAGGGTCAGAGTGGCATGGTTTCAGGGGCAGTCCCACACCCCGAAAGACAGGAAGTGAGCTAGACCCGGCGTTCAAACAGGTGGACAGGATAATAATTTATTTTTATTTTTTTTTTTAACTTTTGCATCAACGATCGCACATTAATATTTTTCCTGTTTTTTCAGTCTAAATAATTGCATTTCTTTCCCTTGTAGGAGATGACATACCTTTGTATATCTGCTGCTGACAGCTCAAGGCAAAACTTGTGAGTACCACATACTCAGTTACTCATTTACAAAGTAACTCCAGACACAATGCATTTTTAAGCCGTACAGAGTTCATTATGTGCCTACGCTACCACATTGTTCCCATAAAGATGAAAATATACAATGGCAGAAAAAATAATTAGACCGTCTCTTGCTTACTTCAATTTCTTGAAGTGGCTCATTTGTATTTGAAGGGCCGGCACTCAAAACCACCTTTCTCACGTCATTATTCAGAAGTAGAATTGATGATGGACCTGTGGAGTTATATTAATGTAGGATTCAGACCCAAGCATAGCATTTACAGCTCATACAGACCACAGGAAACTGTTTTAAAATGCATAATTCCATTTGAAAAAGTGAAATATCACTCCTTTAAATAAACAGCCTGGCCAAAAAAAAAAAAAAGGAACTGCCTGAATTTAACTTAACAAATAGTTCAGATCCTTCCTTTGATAAGTACCGCAGTGATTAAAAACGCTTCCGCTGTAACAGGTTGTTTTACGATCACTCTAATAACTGATGCAGTAAGTAGCCTCTCATGTCTCTAATGTCTAAAAGACCGAACAATGCCAGGATTGATCCGCATCATCAGGCTTGTGACAGAATGGTTCAGGTAGAATGAGACGCCATCATCAATAACACTGTGGAACAAAATTTTGGTTGCGTTAGGTCTGACAGCTGTTTTTATCTAATTTTTGAGAGTATAATCCAAAACTGATCTCCTATTTTCTCTGTCACGTCAAGTTTTTGAACTATCATCGTTTTCTTCAAACATAGTAAAATACTATAGTTAACAGGTATGTGCTTGTTTTATGAGAATTTTCAAATATTGACAAACAATGAAATATGAAAGAAACGGGCATGACTGCAATGTTTATTTACCACTATTATGTTTTTACAAAGGATATGTCTACTGTGATTATACTGTAATTCTACTGACCTAACCTATTAGGAGCTGCACACACCTCTCACTGTTACTGTCTCCATGGTAACTGCACAAACAAGTTTCCATGTAGCTGTAGATGAGTCATAATCAGCTGGAAAGTCTAACTACAGCTAATGAATTTTGCTTATCTGGAGCGTAAGCTGTGGAGAAATAAACTTGACATGCAAGAAAAAAATCTGACTGCAATTTCGGAATCAGAATGTTATTTTAATTTTAATCAGCATAAAAATCTTAACTCAACAGAAAAAAAAATTCAAATCATTCCCCAGTGTAGTAAAAAATTAATGCATTTGGCCGTGTAGCGTATATGGTAACAAAGCTGGAGTCCTTAAGATACTGAAATATATCCACTAATCTTATGAGAAAATTTTATGAAATTATTTACTTGTATTCCTCATTACTGGAAAATTATTACAATTACAGTTTTTGGTTTATTGTGCTTGCAAAAATAAATTAATTAATTAATTGATTTAAAAAAAATCACTTTCCAAACTGCTACAGCAAAATCAGGGGAGGGGCTAAGGAGACCTCTTATGTCCCAAATAATAATAATAATCCCAGACATGCACCACTGCATGTATATCTGTTATATATTAACATCCTCTGTTTCAGGGGTTTAGCTGTTTCTTAAAGCATGTTAATGTGACCCCCTTCACCAACAGGTAACTTGTAAAATGTATCGTTATGGGGAGGGGTGGGAAAACTGAAGAAGTGTTTCATGGGATGAGAAGTTAGTATTGGCTTAGTAAGGAAAGAAAAAAAATGCTGAAAGGACATCAAGAACACCTGCAAAATATTTTTTTTGGTCATAGGTGCCAGCATTTAAGATACAAACATATCACATAAAAAAGACAAAAAAAACCCAAAACACTAATACTCAGATTAGATGTGATTTTTCAGTAAGACAAACGGCTCCAAGTTAATACAAAAACAACAGAATAAATGTCAAAGGTTTTTTTTTTGTCAAAAGACAAGTTCATAAGGCTGATGGTATAAAGATTGTTGACTATTATTTTATTTAATCTATAGTTGCGGGGAAAAAATTATTCGACCATCCCAGTTTTCTTTAATTTCTTGTTCATTTTAATGCCTGGTACAACTAAAGGTACATTTGTTTGGACAAATATAATGATAACAATAAAAATAGTTTAATTTCAGAGCTGATATCTGTCCATGTTTTCTTGAAAATAACCAAAATCCCTTCAGTTCATACATCAATATCTATGGCATTGTACTAAAAAAAACAAACAAACAAACAAAACAATAAAACAGTGCTTTTATTCATTTCTTGTTTTGTTTTCTGTCTGTTTTAGTCACATGATACACCCAGGCGTTAGTACTTAATTGCATAACTGTTGTTTTTGATCACTTTTGATGGTCTAATATACTTTTTCCGTGACTGTATATCAGATTATGTAAAATATTAGGCATTGAATCAAATGGTAAATGTTTAGATTGTAAACAGATGTAAATATTTCTACAGTTGTACTCTTGATCAGATTTCATATTGAGTTTTAATGATTTTATTTTATTTTTTAACTTGTGGCAGAGTTCAGTACTTCAGAGACAGCATCATGTTCATCCATGAATCCCGAATGAAAGGTGAAGGCTGCCTTGTCCACTGGTGAGTGGAGTTAAATACTGAAAACCCGATTTCCCTCCTTTTTCATGACTATGATGATTTTAACCCTTAAATACCCAAACCTAAATTTTGTTGAAAAGTCATATTTTCTTAATTTTTCTTTGTTTTTGATATAATAACCTTTGAATTTACTCAGAGTTTTAATGACCATCAACATGATCAGTGGATTAAATCTAGAAAAATTTGGAGGGGGTTAAAAAAAAGCTAAATATTCAGAGGATAATATCATGAATGATGATGAATCACTTAACCCTTAGGGCCTTCTTGGGTATTTTTGTAGATTTTTCTCTTTTTATGACTCACCAGTAAAACCCATGAAGTTGGATAAATGACAGTGTTTGGAAACGCTTGTTTTTACATTCAGTTTTTGATATCTTTGCTGAAAAAAAAATCACTTTTTCTTCAGTTGTCTCTGTTTTTAATATAATAACCTTCACTTTAATCTGAACTTTTATGAACATCTTCATGACCAGTAAATTCAATATGGGAAAATACCAGACTTTTATTGAAGAAATGCAAAATACAGAGGAATATTTTATTTACATATGCTGATAAATCACTTAATAAATGTTAAAAAGAAAGAAAAATTAACTTTGGAGCTTCTTCAAAAGTCACACTGGGTCTTTAGGGGTTAATAATATGAGATGAATATGTAACCTTTTGAGAATAAAACACCTTAGTGACTGTAACTATATTTGTTCCACTGTTTCAACAACAAATGAACAAATAATGCAGGTGTGTGATGGCTTTATTAGACCTGCTGATGCAGTGAGGTGTTGTGTTCTCAGCGTGGCTGGAGTGTCTCGGAGTGTGACGCTGGTGGTCGCCTACATCATGACGGTGACGGGTCGAGGCTGGGTGGAGTCTCTGGCGGCGGTGAGAGCGGCCAGGCCGTGTGCAGGACCAAACCTGGGATTCCTGAGGCAGCTGGAGGAGTTTGAAAACACTGAGCTGACAGAAGTAAGAATTCATAACAGTTAAAGTTCTCATGGTTCCAAAGGATTCAATATGCTCTAGATATAGAATAGAATGCTTTTAAAATGCCTTTAAAATGCCTTTTTAAAGTGATTTCTAAATGTCGTCAGAACTGGGGTGACATAACACAGCATTTAATGTCATCACTTAGGGTTAAGGATAGGGTTGAGCTTAGGTTCAGGGACAGAGATAGGGATAGAGATGGAGATAGAGATAGGGATAGGGATAGAGATGGGAATGGGGATAGGGATAGAGATAGAGATGGGGATGGGGATGGAGAATGATACAGATAGGGATAGAGATAGAGAATGCTAGAGTTAGGGATAGAGATAGGGATACGGATAGAGATAGGGATAGGGATAGGGATAGAGATAGATAGACATAGAGAATGATAGAGATAGGGATAGAGATGGGGATAGAGATAGGGATAGAGATATAGATGGGGATAAAGATTGAGATAGAGATAGAAATGGGGATGGGGATAGAGATAGGGATATGGATAGAGATAGAGATATAGATGGGGATAGAGAATGATAGGGATAGGGATAGAGATAGAGATGGGGATAGGGGTATGGATAGGGATAGAGATAGAGATAGAGATAGGGATAGAGATGGGGATGGGGATAGAGATAGAGATAGAGATAGGGATAGAGATGGGGATGGGGATAGAGATAGAGATAGGGATAGAGATGGGGATGGGATAGAGATAGAGAATGATAGGGATAGGGATAGAGATAGAGATGGGGATGGAGATAGAGAATGTTAGAGATAGGGATAGAGATATAGATAGAGATGGGGATAGAGATAGAGATGGGGATAGAGATAGAGATAGGGATAGAGATGGGGATGGGGATAGAGATAGAGATTGTTAGAGATAGGGATAGAGATATAGATAGAGATGGGGATGGAGATAGAGAATGTTAGAGATAGGGATAGAGATATAGATAGAGATGGGGATAGAGCTAGAGATAGGGATAGAGATAGAGATAGGGATAGAGATAGAGAATGTTAGAGATAGGGATAGAGATAGAGATGGGGATGGGGATAGAGATAGACAATGTTAGAGTTAGGGTTAGAGATAGAGATAGGGATAGAGATAGAGATGGGGATAGAGATAGAGATAGGGGAAGAGATGGGGATGGGGATAGAGATAGAGAATGATAGGGATAGAGATAGAGATGGGGATAGAGATAGAGAATGATAGAGATGGGGATAGAGATAGAGATAGGGATAGAGATAGAGATAGAGATAGAGATAGAGATATGGATAGAGATAGATGGAGATAGAGATAGAGATAGGGATAGAGATGGGGATGGGGATTGAGATAGAGAATGATAGGGATAGAGATAGAGATGGGGATAGGGATAGAGATGGGGATAGAGATAGAGATGGGGATAGAGATAGAGATAGAGATAGGGATAGGGATAGATGTAGAGATGGGGATGGGGATAGAGATAGGGATAGAGATAGAGATGTTAGAGATAGGGATAGAGATAGAGATGGGGATAGAGATAGGGATAGAGATAGGGACAGGGATACAGCAAGGGTTATGGTTAGGGTCAGGGAAAGGGTTAGGGTAACAGCTAACGCTAGGTGAAATCCTTACCCAAACCTTTGTTGGAACCTTAATCCTAACCACAGCTGTAACCCTAACTAACCTAACTAACCCCATCCCTAACTTGCATGCTGTTCTCCATGTTGAACTGGCTGTCATTCCATTCTCACAGACAATCTCAATGGTTTCACCACATTTATAAAACCCTGGTTGGCAAAACTCCATCTTATCTACAGTCATTACTTAATTTTCACAACACTCATCGCAGCCTCCGTTTCAGCAGCTACCTCAATCTCCTTGTACTAAGTGTTCGCACTTCCCTTGGTTGTTCTTCTTAGTTTTCTGCAGATGTTAAATCTGAGCTCATTCATCCCACTTTCCACCTTTAAAAGCTAAGTTCTATCCACACTACTACACACTACTACACACTACTACACACTACGACACACTACTACAACCACTGCACATGCTTTTAATTTTTGTCCTCATTACCTTCGCCAAGGAGGTTTTGTTTTTGCTGGTGTTTGTTTGTTTGTTTACAAAATAACTCAATAACTAATGAACATATTTTGCTGAAATTGTCAGGGAATACTGAGGATGGTCAAAGGAACAAATGATTCGATTTTGGATATGATCCAAAAACCGCCATTATCGAAAAAGGGAAATTTGTGAAGAACTATTGATCTAATGATGATATCCACATGAATCCACTTGCTAGAGGAACATTTTCATGGTCAAGGAATCTAAAGATCTAGACGAAATAATTGTAGGACTGTTATTTTAGGTGGAAATCCCAATATGGGGGGAACTGAGCTGCTTGGTGGAGGTATGCGCTCTCCAAGTGCTTTTTTTTCTCGTATTGTATGTGTTTTTAGTACTCTGTCTCTCATGCGGCCTCTTGGCCATGTCATCAATGTAAATGAGAATTGGTTCTCAATTGGTCTACCTGGTTAAATAAAGGTTGAATGAATGAATGAATGAATGAATACAAACCTAATCCTAGCCGTAACCCTAACTCTAGCTCCAACTCCAATCCTAACCCTAACCCTAGTCCTAGTCCTAAACCTACACCTTGTTTTTCACGATTCATTGTATTCAGTCCACTTCTACCTACATATATATATAATAATCTAGTATGTTCATCTGTTATGGAGGGAAACATAATAGAGCTCCATGTATTTATTTTACCCATTATCTACTGTTACTGCCACAACTGATTCAACACTTTACCTCAATATCTGTATATCTATACGTTTGGTCAAACTAAGCCTTCAAATGTTACATTTCCAAGTTTTTTTTTAATATATAAAAAGAAAAGAACATGGGCGGCACAGTGGTGCAGTGATTAGCACTCGTGCCTCACAGCAAGAAGGTCCTGGGTTCGGTTCCAGCACCAGTCAGTGGTGTTGGAATTGAAGTCACATCTTTCTGTGTGGAGTTTACATGTTCTCCCCGTGTCTGGGTGGGTTCTCTCCAGGTACTCCGGCTTCCTCCCACCATCCAAAGACATGCACTGATCGGCAAATTGATTAATCTAAATTGTCCATAGGTGTGAATGTGAGAATGTTGTTTGTCTATATATGTCAGCCCTGAGATAAATTGGCAAGTTGTCCAGGGTGTACCCCGCCTTCGCCCTATGTGGCTGGGATAGGCTCTATGCGACCCCCGTGACCCTAGTAAGGATGAAGTGGGTTCAGATAATGAGATGAGATGAGGTACATAGTAAGAAATAGTTGAATTCTTTTCCAATATATTTTACTAACCCTTTAACCCAGGGGTCTACAGCCCTGATCCTGGAGAGCCTCTATCCTGCATGTTTTAGATGTTTTCCTCTTCCTGCCTACCTGATGGTCATTATCTGCAGAGCTGGATGATAGGCTGATCATTTGAATCAGGTGTATTGGAACAGGGATACATCTAAAACATGCAGGGGCTCTCCAGGACCAGGGTTTGAGTCTGAGTTTTGTTCATGGAACAGGTGTCAAAAAGCAACTGATTTAGAAAAGCGAAAATTAAAACTATTGGAACCAAATTACAATATTATTTCTTTCTATCTTACTTCATTTATGTTAATTTTTTTAGCACAATTTTCCAAGTTATTTATTATTTTGTAAATATTTATTAGATTTTGCTCATTTTGTTGTTTATTTTGTTTATTTTTCTGAATTTTACCTTTTAAAATTTTCTTTAATGTTTTTTAAATTTTGTGTTTCTGTTTCTAAATTCTGTTTCAGTGTTTCTTTGTCTACTATGCAATATATTTATTTCCACTGCTGCTATCTCTCTACTGCACACTATATTCTTACCGGCTCCTTGTAAATACACTTATATATATTATTTATTTTATTCTATTTTATATTCTTTATATTTTTATTTACCTGTATTTTGCACGACCAGAGTTGTTTTGGAATTTTGTTGTACACTGTGTATGATGACAACAATAGGTATTCTATTCTATTCTATTCTATTCTATTCTATTCTATTCTATTCTATTCTATTCTATTCTATTCTATTCTATTCTATTCCTTTAGCTCCTGATGCATCAGTGTTGCATTCTGAATGGATGGTTTACTTGAAATATTCAGGAAAATTTCTACTTTTTTTTTTTTTTTTTTTAAATACTGTTTTTACTGAGTTTTGTTCACAGAACTGATATATGGAGATAAACAGGTGTCAAAAACGAACTGATATTTCTTCTTTTTTTCCCTTTTCTTTTTTTAAACTTAATCTCAGTTAAAAGCAATTTGCAAAATGTTCATGTTATTAATTATTTTGTAAATATTGATTTGTGTTCATTTTGTTGCTTATTTGTTTATTTTTCTACATTTTGTTGTTTATTTTATTATTTCTTCTTCACTCTCCCCATTTGTTCATGTTACCTATCGTTTTTGTTCTCTTTGTATTGATCACTTTGGCTGTTTTTGTTCATCTTGTTGCTTCTGTTTTTTTACTGTGGAAAGTCTCAGGAGTTAAAGGGTTAAGAATAGGAGTATGGGTTAATGAATAATGTGGCAAATAACAAAGGGTGAGTAAAGTTTAATGACAGATATTCTGTGGGTAATGCACTGCTGATTACGTATTTAAAGGTATCTCAGAAGAACATGGCTATTTTTGGTCTGAAGTGCAGAAGGCCAGTTTAATTTGAGACAACACTGATTTGTCTGCACAATTAAGAACAGTGTGCAGTGGACTACATGGATGGAGGTAATTAATATAATAAACACTGACACCTCTAATTAAAACCTCAGTGCTCTCGAAACTTTGGGAAAATGCTGATTTAAAAAAATAATATGAAGTGCAGTAAGTGTCAGCCTTTATTCATAAAAAAACACAGACAACCTAAACTCTCTGAAAACTGAGTGAAAACCATGATCTGCTAGTAATTGTTCTTTATGAGAAAAATTACACAGATTATCGAGATCAAAACCAATAGTAAATTAATATTTAATTTAGACATTAACCCTTGGAATCCCACAAAAGAAACTGATGTTATACACATCATTGCACCTGCTCACGAGAAGCAAACTATATTATCATGTATGTGGCAAGTTTATACAAAATTCAGTATTGAATTGAGAATGACCCCTAAATTTAAATTAAATTCTTGAATTTAAGTTTGAATGTAGACCCCCAAATAGGATGCAAATTAAATTAAAATTTCAGGAAATTTTTACTGGAGTTCCATGACATTTAAGGAATTTAATGATACATTATTGACGTGTATTTAATAATGAAGATTGGATATGTACTACATATGATTGCATGAATTTCATACAGTTATTATTGTGTGGACTTTGTGTACACCAGTGGTGGACGAAGTACACCAACTATGTACTTGAGTAAAAGTACAGATACCTTGCATTAAATATTACTCAAGTA
>JAPTYR010000019.1:11829700-11840299 GCA_029814505.1 Siphamia roseigaster | reverse complement strand
ACACACACACACACACACACACACACACACACACACACACACACACACACACACACACACACACCTCCACTGATCACAACCAAAATTTAGTCATTCCCTGTGCCAGTATCAACATTTCCTGAAAATTTCAGCCAAATCCGTCCATAACTTTTTGAATTATCTCACCAATATGCAGACAAACAAACAGACAGACAAATAAACACCAACAAAAATATAACTCCGCTGTTCCTTGGTGGAGTAATAACTTAGACATTTTTTAACAATTAGAAGAAGTTACTTTTGTGAGCCCATGCACCGTATTGTGATATCTCAAAACCTTAATGATGTGCCATTATAAATTGTGATGAGGGTGCACACTTTGTATTTGTACTTATTGATTTTTGGATGTTTTTATTTTGTAATATTCTTGTGTGTGAAGTGAGAAGTTCATGATCCAATACCAACCAATATATAGCCAACCAAATTACATTACATTAAAAAAGAAACAAAAAGATCACATTATTGAAAACCCTCTGAGGGTTCGTCTCAGAAACTTGTCACATCTCTTTCCCTCCACCACTCATTGATGAAAATGGAATTTTTAAAAAGTCCAATGGTAATAACTGCATCTATTTATGGTGATAAAAAGACAGAATCTTTGGAATTCTTCTTGAACATGGTTTGACCTTTTCTGAGTTGAAGATAATGTTTGGGGTATTATATCATAAACTCGGACTGCTATGGGTGCAACCAAACCAAAAACATCTGCATTGTCTGCATTAATGCGGCAAGATGATCCCGTTTCCCCCTCAGGGTGCATTCAAGATTCTTACTGTTGAGGATGGTTTCTAGTCGTTGGGTCATTGATCCCTCCACTCTCTCTGTGCCATCAGACTCCAGCCTCTGATGGATTGCTGCAAGACAAAAGACAGTGAAATTACATGATTTTGTTACAAAATGTAATTACAGATAGAAACCTGAGCAAGCTGCTGAAAAAAAAAGAAAAAGTCAAAGTTTAAAAGATAAGAAATCCTGGAAAAAATGTAATTAAGCTATTGCAGGAAAACATATACAGCAAAAGTGCAAATTGCAGAAACAGGAACAATTTCAATTTCAGGAATCGAAGGTAAAACAATAAACAGGCCCTCCCTGATGGTAGATAACCTTGCCGGATTTCTACCAACAGATGCTGCTGTTGACCCCCCTGTGACTGTTCCCACAAAGCATAGGAACTGACCTCGCCCCAGTGGTGACTGTACCGGATCAATGCACCTAACCAAAGTCATTAACAGTTCTGTGGTCTTGGGACATTTGAGGCACTTTGACCTGAGGGTAATGTGAATCTAAAATGTTTCAACTGTCTGAAAAATAACATTGGGGAGAGTAGAGCTGAGGTCTGGATGCCAAAAATGACTGTTGCGGGGGCGAGGGGGGTGGACTCTCTGATGGCTTGTATCCATCACTTAGCATGAAGAGCTTTATGCAGGAGAGAGAATCTGAAGGGAGGGAATGAGGGGAGAAAACAGGCAGAATGAGGGAGAGAGAGAGAGTGGTGTGGCTACACCAGTGAATAAATAAATGGTGCAGTAGTGGGCAGCCGGGTGCTGAGAGCTGCTGTGTGGGTTTATTGACAGAGGGGAAGAGGGGTGGAGAAGGCTTAGGGGACCTTCTCATAAATACTTGTGGAGCGATTCAAATATGCAACATGTAGACAACTCAAGAATGAAGTGAGGAGGCAGAATTAAGGCCGGCCGAGCTGACAACCTTATATCGTGTGTGTGATCTTAATTTGCCATGTGATTGGCTTTTCAGGAGAATTTTACACATCACATCATTAAGTAAATAAATAATAGCGCCACTAAATTTTCCACCTATTAATAATCACTTTAAATGGTTTGAAGACAAGTGTAATTACAATATTTCCAAGACAGCATTGTATTGTCATTAATGTTTCGAGGCTTGTATTATATTCATTCTTCATTCTTGAGTCTGTCTATGCTAAAGATTATTTGGTTAGTTCATTTTAATCAAACTGAGTTTGTGTGACATAATTTCATCAGCAGGAAGAAAAATAAGTCAGAATGACTGTAAAACCAGGATTCCAGCAAACAACAACAAATATCTTCAGTGTTTTGTGAAACTGCTGTGGAACAAATGATAGCATGATGATAGATAACAGGAAGCAGTTTTTATCTTAGTTACCACCCCCACCCCAAAAAAAAAACAAAACAAAACAGGTATTCATCATTATTTTAATCGTAAAGGAATGATCTATAGAGGAAATGATGGCGGCTGTGACGTAATATTGTATTTTACTGACACAAATCCAGAAATCAAATGATTGCTAATACCGTAACTTAAAACTGAGCAGCATTATTAAAGTTCCTGAAAACTTATATTTTAAAATAATAATAAAAAGAGCGAAATATATATAAAAAAAAAGTCAAGTTCAAAAACCTAATCAAAACTTACAATCAAAAGTGAAAAACAAATGAGAATAGAAGGTAAGAGGATAATGATTCGTGGTGCACAAGAATAAAACAGCTTTGCACAATAGGTGGCCTTTAATAATGTAAATGTATTTCATTCATCCCATTTTTGAAAAATAAAAGCTAAATGACAGCCTAAATATAAATAGTAACTAACAGACATTTAACTATAATTATAACTGTAAAAGTGACAAAAAACATCCCAATTCAAACAGTGGCTTGTGGTTATGATTAAAACATTATCTTTCATCCACACCTTGGCAGATATGTGAAAAAAGAATCTTCTTTCCCTCCTCTCTGCCCTTCGTTGCTTTCATACTGCCTGTAAGCAGAGGTTGGAGACAGCAGAGGGAGTGGGAGGGAAAGTGGAGGGGGGAGACCTCTGTAAATAAATATGAGGGTCCATTCTGACAGACAGAAGCCTCAAGGCAGACTGAGGTATTCCTAAAACACACCGCTCCGACATGCCACTGCCTAATCAGTACAGACGTCGCTGGCCCTTTCATGCACCTCTCACTGTTACATGACCAGTAGAAAGCACGACCATATGGGAGTTAGGACAAAAGCGTGCAGACATGGGAGCGTGAACGGGGCTTATGGAGCTGAACACACAGGAAGACGGAGCCACACGCACACTGCAGGTCTGCTTCACGTCTCAGCGCTAACCCCTTTGCCCTTTTGCCAGCTGTGTGTCCTCTGCATCTGTCACACACTGAAGGAGTCATGACGTCACATCTAACCTAAACATCAGGTCAGGTCCGGATAAGACATGCAGCCAGGACCTGAGGAAGAGCTACAGCTCCTGCTTCACTTCCTGGAACCATTGAGGGGGAAAAAAAAAATGAATAAGTATAAAAATACTGCGTCCCTGGATTCTAAAGCTGGAGATGTTTTGACTCCTGCCGGGGTTGGGGGCTCAGGGAATAGGCCCTGGGAATCTGGCATTTTTGGACCACGGTAGCCGTTCCGCTTCCTGCATCACTGGGAGACTTCCTTTTCACACAACAATGAAAAACCTCAAATTTCAACATTTTAGTAGAAACAAGCGTGGACTCCCTGACAGACTGCCTGTCAATCAATCAGCCACAGTGACCCGACTCTCAGCGCAGCTTTATTTGTCACTGGGTCTCCACAACCCAACGTCTTTCACCAGACTGCATCGTTCACATGAAGAAATCACGGTGCAAAATCCCCTTCTACAAATGTCAAATATATTTAGAATTTTGAGAAATTTGCCAAAAACTTCTGCCTGAAATAACCTTGTAAAATTTCTCTTAGCTCTAGGATAAAAATGCATGTCCTACAAAACAACAAGGTAAACTCAGAAGGAGTAAAACAAAATATGGTGTCAGAAACTACTGTCCTGTTCAACCAGTGGCCACCAAACACAGGCAATGGAAAAGAAATTAAAATCATTTTTCACACAGAAAATGCCAGATCTGAGCATCAGAAACTGTGTGATTGGCAACTCAAAGCCAGTTAAAGCCAAACATAATATTTTTTTCATTTAGGTTGTGACCATTTCATATTTAAAGTTTGGTTAAATTTAGACAACAAACAGCATAGTCATGGTTAAGAAAATATTGTAGGAATTGTTAAAATAATCAACTCATGTATTGTACAGAAGTAAACAACTTTTACCATTGATTGAAAATGGAACACAAACACTGGTTTGTTGCACAGAGTTGAAAGTTTTGGCATATCCATCCACAGCTGTAAGGTTTTCCCTATTTGATGATGTTAACAGAGTAGCATTAATCCATGTTGTCACTTCAACTGCGAGAAGTCACATAATACTTAAATTCCATCAAAATTCTACCATTATTTTTTGTTTTTTTTGCAGAGGTTGGTTGGACATTGCAGACACTTTTTCTGCCCACTATTAAAAAAACAAGTGAGAGACGAATTTAATTAAAACTGTGAAGGGAATTTAAGTATGGTGATTCATTTTAGAATCGATGCCAATGTGCAATGAGGCTATTTTGGCCACATGCAGTGGACTAATAGCTTATTAAGACATTTTATGTTAGTTTTTCTTTGAATTTTTCAGAAATCTGTATATCATTAGTATAAACAGATTTTTGAATACAGGCTTTGATTTACTTTACTTCTTCCCCTTCATTAGATTTGTGGTAATTTCTAAATTCATCAATTATCAAGCAAAAAAACATCTTGAAATGTGTGTTGGAGTATATCACTCAACACACTCAACAGTCAAGATATTCTGTGGTCTGTACTCACACACTATAATGTACCCATACATAACTGCAGCAAGTTAAGACATTAAACTTCTTTATTTCGTTTGTGCCAATCATAAAACGTGCACTTAAAACAATAAATGTTCATCTGGATTCAGTTCTGACAATTGGACTGGAAGCGAAACAGTTCCACACCCCACCCACCCAAAAAACACTAAAAAGTATGAACAGCAGAAATCTCATGGCATCAGATTTTTCACTCTCTGATTTGGACTTAAATAGTCAGAACAAAATTCACACACTTATTACATCACTCCACAGAGTCACATGCTGCATGGCGTGTAGATCTATACAGCAAAAGATCATAATGAAATGTGATATGATAAACATTCAGCTCAGAAACCATCGCAATCAGAATTAATACTTGCAGTGTTAACATAGGCCAGGGGTCATAAACCCAATTTGCCCAGGCGTTGGAAGCTTTCTAAAGATAAACTGAGGGGGCTCAATATTCAAAATTATAATAAAAAGCCCGATTAGCCTAATATACTGTTGATGGTCACAGACACAGATGTTATCTAACACATATGACATCCACAGACGAAATACAGGAATGCAGTTCTACACTACAAATTTGGCTGGAGTTCTAGATGTGTTTTCACTCACCATAAGGTAGTTCTGCTCCATCTACCTAACATAAGCCAACTTAATTAATACCAAAATGTAAAGTGCATGTTTAATCACAGTTTGGAGCTCATTACAAAGAGATATGGCACTCTGTTTTAGCTCTTTTTGTTGGAGATACTTCGCTATACCAGAGGAATAGAATAGACATTATTGTCATTGTGCAAGAAGGACAACGAGATTGGTGGACAGTCATAAAGTAATTAGCTAGGACGAGAAGACAAAATGAAAGGAGACAAACTGCACAGATATTAAAGTCTTCAAGAGTTCTGCTGTTGCTCCAAATATATTTTATCCGCCCCATTTCTTTTTCTAGATTTGGCGTTTCTTCCTTGCTGGCAGCAATGTGCCTGCATTAAAAAAAAATAACTCCAGACTCCAATTAAAGTCATCAATAAAAATCTCACAGCCATGCAGAATAGAAAATAAACAGAAGAGAAGACAAAAATGTCTTAATGGTGATTGAGAGGGTTGAACACACTGCAGCAGCCTCTAACAGCACATTTTAAAACAGGGAGAACGCACAAGCACCCGGTTAATTCCTTTTAAATTTTTCACAGTTACAACTCAGGTGAGGTTCATTTGGAAGCACTCGAAACAACAGAGACCTGCCAAAGCAGCTGAGAGACAAAGAAGGGATTCACAGTTTCTCAGACAGCTGTGCTAACTAGCCTTGGCGTTGAGCTAATGCAGAGCTGTCTCGAGTTTGGCTGCCTGACTCGCAGCGTGCCGGCTGGTATTTGGGTTTGGCTCAGCAAAGCTAGTATACAGAATATCTCAATGTGAGCTATCCATTCTGGGCTACCACTCTATTTCTTATGACTGAGAGCCAAATCTCAGCCAAGAAAGGATGTTGTAGTGCTGTAATGAGTCATAGTAAGAAGACAGCAGTTGGGTTTACAAATGAACTTTGTTCGTGTCAGGAAAGTAGAACATTGGCTTCCACATAATACGAAATACTACTCTGGAAATTACATTTGAGAAAGTGGGAGCGTTAACAAATTCTTGTCATGCAAACATGTCATAGAAGTAGACCCGAATGCACAAACCAATCACGCTGGTTTTCATGAGTTGAGTGGCCACAATGGGTTCTTTACCTACTCAGAAGGACATGGTGGGAGGTGGGACATTCAGTTGGTTGTTATGTGTAATTTTACCACTATATACCATAAACAATGGTTACACAATGCACCTTCAAAATTGGGTGTTTTGTTGTCTCTTTATTTGTGATCTTGGATAGTTCTTGTTAAATCCAGATTTGCGGATTGTCTACAAAGTGTTCAGTTTAATGTTAATGCACTGAGCTTTGTCAGTTCCTCTTAATACAACCATCCTGACCGTCTTACTGCTTGCATGACTTTGCCAGTGTGACACCCTGAACTTCATAAATCTTTGCAGGCTGTAAAAAGTGAATTAGCTGAAGGGGAAAAACAAATAAACTGAATTTAGCTTCTCAAATGTAAACATTTTCTTGTCTTGTGGGACAGGCTAAATACTTATTGTTGGCTATGAACTAATAGTTGGTGAAAGCTAGTCATCACCAGGAAATAAGCTGTGAAAGGATTATATACTTTACATTGTGACAACAGAAAAATGTGGTTGCATATCATGATTTATGTATTAATTTGTTGTGTCGCAAATCACAGTGCTTATTAGCTCATTAAAAATATTTAGTTTCTGAAATTATGTTGCTTCCATATTCTAGACTCGAACGTGCTCATATTTAAACATTTTAGTCATTTATGAAAACAAGGAATTATCTTTTGCTCATGCATTGGTAGGTGATGCAAACTATTGCTTCAAAGTAAATAATAAATGAAAATACCAGGGTCTTTTTTCACCATTATTTTTGACATTTTATCAATAAAATAATGACAGATGAATCAATGACAAAATATTAGTAAACAATGGCATTTTTTTTTGTTAAAGGGTCTCTCTTAATGAGTATATTATTTCATTAAATTCTAATCATTATGAGGTTTTCGCTGATAGGAACAGTCTTCAGTTCAGGCTCAGTACAGTAAATCCCACTAATAAAGAATATAAATGAGTTGTTGAGAGAAGCAGTCTTGGTTCAAAGGTCATGTGAGTCCATTCATAATAAACTACATCCTCCACCTATGAGGACTGTACATTTCCCATTAGATCAGTGGGCATATAGTAGGCACGCTCAGTCCGAACGTGAGAATGGCTATGCATTGTTCTCATTGGTCATTCTGGATTTGTTATCGGCTCTATCAATCCTAATACTCTGGCCTGCATTGTGTTGGGCTGCTCCGTTTATTTAGATTCAGCCACTAACAATGAAAACACTGCCTCTCTCCCAACCGGGGCACAAACATAGGGAAAGCAATAATAATAATGATGGGGGCAGAAAAGTGAACATATAAATAGTAAGAGGAAGTAACTGACTGGCTATGGTGGGGGGGAGCAGAGAGTAAACAGACAAAAATATGAATGATGAAATGAACAATTGATTTGAGGTACCTGGCAGTGCAACAGCAGTCAGTCTCTTCCACCTTGAATTGGCATCTGAAGGTCATTCTGGCCAAGCGTGTGTGTGTTTGTATGTGTTCATTCTCTGGGGTGAGACTGTTTGTGACAGGTGAGAGCTGATCTCAGTTTGATGAAGGTGAATTAGCTGTGTTGTGGTTGGCTGATGTAACTGTAGTGCAAAGTAAAGGGTTTTCACACACCGCCCAAATGAGCCTCTTTAATCAACCACTGCGAAACCGCACGCGGGGGGAAAAAAGTCCTGACACACACTTGCACACTTTCCGAAAATCAAGCAGAGATGAAGAGTGATGGTTTGGAAATGTGTGTATTAAACGTGGCCCAGTTGGAGCTATTCCACTGCACACAAAAATGTGTTAATCCCTCTCACCTGCCAGAGCGTCCTGGGCCTCAAAGAACGTACTGAGGCCTCCTTTCACATAGGCCAGACTCCCCTCATTCTTCTTAGTAGCCTGTTTCTTCAGATTACTGGCTGCAATCTTCAATTGCTCAAAACTGAGGAGACATAAACATGATGACAGTCAGTTTAGTCGATGTAGTGTGGAAATGTGTATTGCAAAAAAAAAATACTCATCACAAGGTCTATCTAAAAAGATCTGTTTTTCTCTCTGAAATGTCCAACCCAAATTCACCTGACCTGAATTCTACTTGATTTATTGCAGTTTTTTCTGTCAACATGAACTCATTAAAGCATGAATCACAAAATGCATAAATAGTTTCTTTAATAAAGCTGCACACTATATACTACAACAATAACAAAATGCACTACTTGACAAGGTCTGTAGATTATTTGCCAAAAATGAAGTATGGCAAAAAGAAAAAAAAAAAAGACTCTTGGTGCCGTATGACTTGAGAAATGAATTCGCAATGAATAAAACACATAAAAGAGGGTGTATTTGTTCTGTTTTGTTCTTGAACTAGAAAGGGCGCAGAGGGAACACTTCCCGTGAATTAGGTTAGGCATTTATCAAATGATTAAAAAAAATAATAATAAAAAATAAACTTTGAAATACTGCCCTACAACAGACTGGCAAAGTTATTGCAGGATAAATAATCAATTAAATGTCTCATCAATTAACGGATTAGATATGCTCTTATTAGAAATACAGTTACTGCTCTCACTTCACACACACACACTGAGTGTCTAAAATAAAAACTTTTGGACACACATTTGGCCGGTGTGAGTACGTGTGTCTGTGTCTCAGTGTCCTGAGTGAGGTTTCCTCCTCAGGAAGAAACAGTCACCCAGTGAGGTCCAAACAGAGGCCCCTGGTCAGTCTGAATCCTGGGGTCTGGGTTACTGGAAGGCTAAGCAGGGGGAGAGGAAACCAGGAGAGTCCAAAATAACTCTCATCTGCTCTGACATGACAGTCAGTTAGACTCAGGGTTTTTGGGTCAGCCTCCACACACCTAACTGTACATGGATCTGATTCTGGGGAGGCTCAGTCTCAAAACACACAAAACAAATTCATCATCTTTTATGTATGTTCTAATGCTTCTTTATACTGTCACTGTGGTCATATTATAATGTCTGTCACTGATAACATTCAGTACGCATACACTATCAAAAACTGTACAAGATAAATGGACTACAAAGAGCCGATGGGTTTCTCTAGTTGCATAAGTAAAACAAATTATTACATGAAAATTTCTGTTACAGATCATCATTCGTATTAAAATATTGATTAATATTTGGCTTTACCAGGTAACTCAAGTAAAGAGTTAATGAAGAGTTTGCATAAGATATGTTTTGATTTGTGCTGTCAAATGATTACATTTTTATTACATTTATCATAGGGGTGCTGTGAATTAATTTGGAATAATCATTAAACATTCATTTAATCGTGTTTCATTTTGCATAAGGAAACACTCAAGAAGGGAATAGATATGCACTTTACTAAACACCTTCAACAGTTAAAAAAAACAACTTGAAAAAAAATTTTTTTTTAAACAACTGTTCTGTCTTGGGGTATTTTGGGCTCATATTTCCATCCAAAGGGCCAACAGTGTTTCGTGTCTTCCATCTTTATTGGTTGGTTCTGCAGCCTGTGATGACTGGATCAACTGCTCATTTATGCATACACAACACTAACTCTACTGGAAAAACTGCTCAAAATGCTTTTGCAGAGACATTCTGAGTCACAGTTGGAGTAATCATGATGATGGATTAATCCATGTTAATGTGTTAATTTTGATAGCCCTACTTTGAAATTGCATTTGAGAAATGCATCCAAGTATGCACTTTTCCCAGTCCGACACTTTATCAGCCATTTACCAATATTTTGTTGACACTCAATCAAAAACTGGGGAATGAAATGATTGGAAAAATATGCAGTTGGGCTAACATAACGCTTTTAAAAACAAATCCTCTGGAAGCATTACCATGTCTTTGGCTAAATAAAAAGTAAGTATTTCACTCATTTCTCTCCTGCTTTAGTTATCTCACACATACTTTGGAAACGTCCTAAACATCTCACTCAGAGAAAACTGTTATTTGGTTATAGATTTGATTTGGTTTTGATTTTGGTTTTTTACATTAAAGTGTTCTACACCATGCGGCTATTAAAGCATATTTGTTTACATTTATGGAACATGAGGAAGAATGAGAGCTCTGACTGTATTTGTTTTTAGGCTGTATGGATATGTATATTTGTTATTCGTGTGTGTGTGTGTGTGTGTGTGTGTGTGTGTGTGTGTGTGTGTGTGTGTGTGTGTATAAATCTCAGAATATTTTT
>JAPTYR010000019.1:11807363-11826383 GCA_029814505.1 Siphamia roseigaster | reverse complement strand
GTCTTGTCTGTGGCCACGAGCGGTCACTTGCCCCCGGCCCCTCTAGACCAAACAAACACTAAGCCAGAAATGCCAGAACCTGACAACACAAACGATACATTACAACTCCTCTGCTGTTGCCAGGCGCGTGGGAGGCCGCAGTATTCTGCCTGCTTTGAGGCAGCATATAGATTTGTGTGTGGGTCAGTGCTTTACCTCTTACATAAACCCTCTCTATCGTTGTCTTCCCTGACTTATACACAATTATTCTGTTTCCACTCCCTGTGTGCAGCGGTTACAGGCTGTTCAGCCATTGCTGTGTTGGCATAATATTTCAAACGCCTGCATATGGGGAGAGTTTGTTTCTGTTTAGGGATGTAAACCATGACTCAATGACTAGAGTGCATGTGTTTATGGCTGTGTGATTGTGTTGAGTGATTTTTGTGTGTGTGTGAGTGTATTCGAATTTTTTTAATGCGTACTTGTCTATTTCGATGCCCAGTGGATTGCTGGGTCGCAGGGAGAGGGGGGAGATGCCTTTGTTGCGGTCGGTCCTCATGTCATAGTAGTTCATCTCATCCACCCACACGGCAGACTGGTCCAGGATACCTGCAGGACAGGGCAGGACAGGCGTGTCACACTTCAATGGGCTCTACAACACATCCCAGATGTTTCGCACACATACAGGCCAAATGCTTCAGACAGATAGAACAGCAGCCAGTAACCAACAGCGAAATAATACATTAAACATTGTCTTCCTTACATAATAGTTCGATTATAGCCATTTAAGATAAGATGGTATTGTATGTTTCACCATTTTGTAATTTTCCTCCACATGCTGCTCTACTCTACTGGGATCTGTGGTAGCTGACAGTCCAACTTTGCAACATTTCTTTCACAATGCAACACAAAGTATGTGCTGAGCACCATATTCAGAATTTTTTTTTTTTTTAATTTATCCATGTATTGTCTGTTTGAATTTGGATTTCTCTCTCCTCTGCTGACCATCTTGTTGCTCTAGATCCAAGATTTGTTGGTTTTCTTGAGGTCTATCCCTTTTTCCAAATAGTTTTGGTGGATTCTTTCCGTTATAGAATTGAGGCTTTAAAGAACAAATTGCAGTGCTCAAAGACAAACATGCAATCTGGGCTTAAATAAACACTTCAAGAAACTTACACAATTTACAAATATTAATAGCAAAATAATCTGTTGGTAAAATGAATCAGCAACTACTTTTATACTTGATTTTTAGAGGATGTTCCATTCTCTTAAATATGAGCACAAACAGCATTTAAAGTACTTGTTGTTTTAAAGTACTAAACGAATACCTTTCTTTGAACTGTTGACAGGAAAAACAATTAATTAAATAACATCAACATGGGGTCTGCAGTACTGAAACAGGCAATTTTCACACAAAGATATGTTATCGACCATGACCAGGCTATTAAAAAAAAAAAAAAAAAAGATTTAATATATGCAATCCACAGATTTCTCTGGTAATCAAAATAAGTCAATACTGTTTATTTTACTTATTTCTTCCATTTGGAGTAATTCTCACCTTTACTTTATTATAAAATAACTTGTTTACACATTGAAAATGTAACCACTTAAATTATGTTTATTTGTGCTACAACAGGTCTACTGAATGGATGTGTGTATGAGGGGGAGTGTATTTTCATTCATGATATGTAACACAGTTTTATCTGCATGTTTCTTCACTTTCTATTGCATTTATTTCAGTAAACTTCAAAACATATCGTGTTATTCATATCTCACCCCACCTCATGTTTATTTTCTTTACTTGTTTTATTCAATGTGTATTCTTACAGCTGAGCTGTCTTAATTTTCTCATCATCACATTTGTCTGTAATAGTTACCTGTGTTAAACTATCTATAAATAACAAAGCTGAATTGAAATAATATTTATCTGCAGTCCTGCAACAGAAAAAAACAAATGTGTTGATTTTTATAAACCTTACCGATCCGCTCTGGCCTGAGCAGTTTAAAGGAAACTGTGGAAGTGCCGAGACCTCCGGATTTGGTTGTGACGATGATTTCGCCCTTGTCGTCTTTAGCAGGACCTACTCGGCAGACTATCTTGCTAGCCGACATCCACTCAGCCGTCAGCAGGCAGTTATGGCCGCATATTGACAGACCTGAGACAGAAAAAAAAGTGAGGAAAAAGTAAAAGCATTAGCGATACAGATACACAGTCACAGCACAAATAAACAAAACATTACACCGACACGTCGACAGACAATGTGAAACAAGGGGCGCTCACTCACAAATAGAATTGGTATCTTTCAGCAAGTTTAGTCAAACTGTCACCAGGGGTCAGAGTTCAAGTTGAGGTCATGATGGGTGTGGGTGGCCATGACCTTCCTTCCTCTCACTCAGTCAGAGCTCAATGTGTGTCACTTGTGTGCTAAGTGGCTCATTACTGGCACACTGTGCACTCTGCCCCTACATCTGTCGTCCTCTTTTTAAACCCTCTTGAAAACTATTTGGACACTTGAAGACAGACATGCAGATTACTTTGACATTCTCTGCCAAAGGGATTCAGAAACTTTCACGTGTGTATAATCAAACATCATAAAAGCCCGCAAGAGCTGATCAACAAATACGCCATAAAACCGTGAATAATATGGCCATTAGAGCCCCATTTCCTGCCTCTGTTCTCTACTGGCCGCTTTGTTTGAATACATAAGCACTCACACACATTTGTGCATATCTAATTGTATAATTCCAGGCCCGAGGGACATTCATGGTCAGAAATAGACTAGTATCACTGGCCAGAGTGTGGTTTGCCAAATGTGGAGCAGTGTAAGAGTCTTGTGATGCTGGGAGAGAGGAAATTGGCAAACATGAGGGAAAAATATAGGCACAGAAAAAAAAAAAAAGGACGCTCAAGCATATAATGAGAACAACATGGAGTTTGCCCATTAAGATGACTTTTTAAAAAAATATGAATAAAAAGGAAACACCAACTCCTGAAAAAAAAAATGCATGTTGATATTTTAAGAGTTTATGTTTTTCCCTCTCTATGGATGTTTTTCTTCATAGACTTCAAACATGGATTATTTCATGTGAAATATAAAGTGGAAAAGGCCAGATATGAAATTATACAAGTTGTTTAAAGATGTTAAACCTTGTACTTTTGCTTCTACTGTCTTATTAAATATAATTAATCTAAAAACAAAAACAACCTGAAGTAACTGCATGCCTGCTTGTACACATTATAGCCAGATCAAATTTAATATTATTCTAGGGGTGCATCAAAAACACTATTTTAAACTGGATCTTAATCATCTGATTTTTAACTTAAATACAACTTTTTATGCAAATGACTAAACTTCCATAAAAAAAAAATTCATATTGTGAAAGGTGGTGAAATTCTTATTCCGGAGAGGGAAAAGAAGAGCCAGAGTTCCTGTCTAATTACATATCAAATAAACAAAAACAAACTTTACACCCAGCCTGTTTAAAAAAAATGAGGCCCGCTGCGGTTTGTTGACGGACAACTTAATAAAATCGCTTAATATGGCTGACGCTAAAATATGTCCTGCATACCAGAGAAGAAATTAAATGAGAAAAATAAATCCTTCACAATCACTCAACAGAAGTGACTCTGCTGCTGCTGCCAAGATATCAACACTAAAAATGATCAATTAAGCATTATCATACATAATAAGATAAGATAATAAACGGAATAATGTCATATAATACCCTGTCATCTTGAATTTGTGCTTCAATTTAAACATATATACTGTATATGTGTGCTGACATTTTTACTAAATTTACATTTTGTTCACACCCAAAATTAGCTTCTCAACCCACAACTGCACATAAAACACAATGATGATACAAAGGAAATGTATGAAGAACGTTAAGGATAAATCTGGATCTGGTGCTGCTGGAATTCCATTATCAAAAAAATTAAATAAACATAGAAACAATGTCTTTATAGGGGCAGAGCTGTGTGTGTGTGTGGGTAGTTGTGTGGTTATAAATGTGTTACCGATGAGGTCGGTTGAGCCAGTGCCCAAGTTTTCTCCACGGATGGTAACTTTGGTCCATGCCGCACCCTCCTTGGGCGAAATGCCTGTGACCAGCGGGGGCTGACGTGCGCGAGACATGGTGGCCTGATGCTGACGGGAACAACAGGTTGATTAGGATCTAAACAAAGAGAATAACAGAGACACAGAGATGGAATTAAAATGAGGTGGTCTGTAATACACTCAAATAATTGCAAATGTGCTTATATTTACAGTTCTAAAACAAATATTTACTGGTTTTTTTCTGAATTTTTTAATTTATTTTCAATCTTTTCTGACAAAACAATATAAAAAAGAAGGAAGTTAAAAAATATTTAACAGCTAGTCATTGCAGGTTATTATTCACCCAAACTTTGGCTTTAATACTGGTCCCTACTTTTTTTCCATCACACAGAAACATTACAGCCCAAATCTTACAACTTTTATTTTCAGCTCATCATCTGAAAATACACTCCAAGTATTTTCATAACACAAAATATATTAACCTATTTACCATAATGTGGTTAAATTAAAGTTTCTGTTTCCAAACTGGTTCAATGTTTCATTACCTGGGTATTTCTCAAAGAAGTGCATGAAAATAAACCTTTTTAGGTTAAATCTGCTGCATGTACCAACATCGATGAGGTTTAGTTCAAAACGACAGGACATTTTTAGATAGCCTATTTGATATTCTCTAAGCAATTTGGTCTGCACTACAAAAGAACTCAAGTTCAGCACCCAGTCCTACAGTTACTCATAAGCAGGTTAATGACCTATCAATGTCTTTTTTCTAGTCATAAAAATGGACAGAAATGAAGACAGCAGCACATAGCACTAAACTAAACACTTACACATATAGAGAAAACAATCTACTAAAGATTAATAGGTTAGCCACCAATCATCTGATATAATACTGAACCGTAATCAATTTTTAAAGAATCACCACCTATTTGACATATATAAGTCAACGCCGAAATATGAGCTCGCAGCAGTGTTAATTTCCCACCCTGTAGGTCCAAACAATGTATGCGTTGCAGCAGTTATCTCTCAGATAATAGGAAAAATAGAGAAGGGAGCCAAGAATGAAGGAGCAGACAGAGAGCAGGGAGGAAAGAAGAATGTAAACCTCACAGCGAAGGATAAATAAACCTGGCCTCCCCAATCATTCCACATAAGCCCACACAATACAGTAAAGATTATGGTACCAAAGAAGGAGCACCCATGCAAATCAGTTCACGTTGGGGCTGAGTAAAGGAAGAGAGCGAAATGAAAAAAAAAAAAAAAAAAATGAAAGGGATGTATTTCAACAGCACAGATGTTTGCTAATAAATTACTGCCAGGTCTACAAAAAGGCTGACCAATCTCGACTCTCTGAGGCAGCCTGAGCCAGGTTTCCGCCCTTTTACTCTGCAGCCAAAACACGTTCTCCACAAACAATGCTGGAGTTCACACGGACTGGACCTGTAAAGGGGTTTGTGTTGATAAGCATTTGAACAATTAGATGGTTACTAATTTGGAGGAGGCAAACAAATGACAGGCAATGAGACTGTCAAAAGCTAACACTGTCAAAGGAAATGAAAAGTGACAGTCCACAACAGCCATTAGTTCACTTGTTAGCGAGACTTTCCTATTAAAAGAAAAGGTAAGTACTCTATTAAGTTACTAGGAGCAATTATGCACTTAAAAATAATTACATAATCTTATATATATTAATTATTTCAGTTACAAAATTACATTTAATAGTGGCAATATGCATTTATCAGAATCCAAACATCAGAGCGAGGTCTTCGGATTGATAGCTTTGTTTGAGCAGAACCCAATGATCGCAAATTAACTGTAACATAAACCACAAAACACCAGAAAATTAGTTCACATTTTTGGTACTGTTTCTTTATAAAACTTTCTCTTTTTTTAATAAACATCTGTCCATGCTTTCATAAAAGTCTTCTGAAACTCTGTGACTTTTGGCTGCAACATCATATGAGTAACGTATAAGTTAAAATAAATATTAGTAGCTGCATTTATCAGAGAGAAACTCAATTGTGTTGATTGGAATGATGTAAACCTGGAATAATCCTTTATAACAGGAAATAACACCCAATTAATGCGGAAAGAGCCAAATCTGTTTGGTTTTTTTTCGTGTTGCACTAAATCATTTCATTATTTGCCTGTTTGCTCCACGGGTGGGTAATGTGAGGTGACATGTGACGAGTTTCCCAGCAGGACAGAAAACTGAAGGTAGAAAAACAAAAGTGGTCTGCGGTTGAGACAACGTTTTGTGGGAGATCTGAAAAATATCATTGAAATGGCTCCAAACAAACCTTCAAACTGCATGAATTTAAACACTGTTTAACCTTTTATCACAAGGGTCATGTTTCTGTATTGTCTTTTTCCCCTTTTATTGTCTGTTTTGATCCTTTTTCTTTGATTTATTTCTAGTTTTTTTTCTTGTGATGTAAAGCACTTTGTTTAGAAAAGTGCTGAAAAGTTTGTATTATTATTATTATTAGTAGTAGTAGTAGTGGTATTAGTATTAGTAGTAGGGCCAGGGTTAAAAACTAGCAACTCCTACATTGTGTACAGCACATTACTTTTTACACTCTGTAGGTGAAGCTCTCAAGTGTATTGTCCATCTGAAATAAATAAATTAATATAAAAAAAAAGGTGAACTTTTGAATAATAAAAAAAGAAATCTCATATTTATTATTATTCTATTTATTCCAGATGAGTTGCTTCACAGCAGAAGCATTGGAACCCTCTTCATGCATGTCAGTAAAATTGTATTCTAATGAAATACTTTAAAGTGAATGTAAACATATATTTTAACAAATGATTTCAGTATGCAGGTAACTTGGACTCCCTATTCCGAAGAATTTGGTGCTGTAGTTGAGTGATGACATATTGTCCATGTAAGTACAGCCTTTCAGTTCTTTACAAACGATGTAAAAAAAATGAAGAAATGACAATTTATTAAAAAAAAAAAAAAAACAATTTGGGCCCTTTAGTTCATTCTATCAAAAATGTTGTCAATAAAATGTCAAGCATTTGGCTAAAGTGTAATGAAAGTGCACTAGATAAATATAAACATAACACTTTCACTGTCGCCATAACAAAAAAAAATACAGACGCATTAAAAGCATCAGTGGGGCAGCAGCATGTACTGACGTAGAAACCATCCCGAAAGAAGGAACTTTTCTGGGAAACTCTTGTGTCACAGGCTCTCCCCCATTGCCCTGACATCCCAGAGTTAAATCCAACAGGATTTAGCTTATGTTGTTGCTGCTGCCCTGCGCTTGTCAGAGGAAATGGAAGGGCTATGTTTCTGACATGAAGAAGAAAAAAGGTTAACAAGCCTAAAACAAGAATTCGGTGTATCCTTCATCAATCCCATATGTTTAGAGTGGAAGCAGTGAAGTGCAGAGGACTCCAATCTTTATTCTGTACGATTCCGATTCCAGGAGTGTTTCTATCCCGTTCCCCCTTCATCCTGAAAATACACGTGCATAAACACGCAGATACTCGGCCTACACACACACACACACACACACACACGCATACACACACTGGGCAGAATGACAGCTCAGCTAGGTTGCGTGCGAGGGGCCTGAGCTGGTGTTGTGTGGTCTGTGCGTATTCAAGTATGTGGAAGGATCTGTGGAGAGGTCTGGCAGTGTGTGTATGAGTGTAAATGTGTGTGTATGTGTGTGTGGTCTGGGTGTGTGGTCTCTGGCGCGGGCCTGGGGAGAGCCTGCTGACGGCTGGGATGAGAAAAGAGCCGCTGTGTTTACTTTACTCTGGGGGCTGTGCATGGACACGGGAACACTGCCCAGACCCCTCTCTATAACACACACATACGCAGAAAGTACTGGGACTTCTGCACAAGTCTCATGTCATGCGCCATCACAAAACCATGCAAACGAGGTAAACGAAGACGAAGGAGCTACAGCTCTATAAAAGTCTAAATATGAATAGATTTTTTTTTTTTTTACTTTTTTTTTTTTAGTTGCACAAAAGAAAATAACAAGAGGTTTCCAAAACTCCAACTGGAAACTTACGAAGTAGGATGGAGGCATTTTCCACAACAGGGATAAAGATATTAACCTCAAGAGGGCATCAGAGGATCCCCATTAGATTGCACATCACTCTCTTCAAACACGTGTTGAACTGTCTTGAACTGTGGAAACTAAATTTAATCAGTGACACATAAAACCAGATTTGGCCCATTTTCGCTCCTAATGCCGGTAGACCCCCCGTCCCCATCCCCTGCCCCTGGTCCAACCTTACTCTATCTGGTAATCTGGACTAAAAAAGGCAGGTTTGTTTTCCTTGGAGGCTGACTAACAAACAGCAGGCTTGGCTCTAATCTGTCTGGTAGCTGTGGAAGTTTGAGGTTTGGGATCTTCCTGCATTGCTAACAAGAGGCAACCCTTTTTCTGACTGTGATAATAAACAATATGTTAAAGGCAGGGAAGATGCTTGAAATATGATTTTATATTTATGTGAGGTGTTAGCCAAACATTCTTGCACTTCGATCAAGGCTAAATGACTGCAAGACACACACATGTGCACACAGCGGGAACTAAATCCAACTTCATTTTCAGGGTTCTTGGTTGAATACTGTAGAGTTAATGAACTACACGAGTATGTTGTTGTTGTGAATATATCAAACAGAACATACACATTTAGATTATTGAATGATTTATTATATAGAAAAGAATTGGTTATATCGTTAAAATCAATTTGAGTGTAAAACATCCCCAGTATTGACATATATTGCTTTATATTTAATGTTTAGTCTTTATCTCTTTAATTATTTTTATTTTGTTTGTTGTGAATCTTTATACTGTTTTGCACTTTGTTGTTCTTCATACCACCCTCCAGGTATTAGTTACTCATTCTTATCCACTCTTCCCATACACGATGTGCATAATTAATTGATATTTTGTATTTATTGTTCATGTTTAATATTTATTTCCCTTATTTTATTTATTGTTTCCAGTGATTCCACTTTATTCTGCTTTGTATTGTCTGACAAATTTATCATTGTGGGACAATAAAGGCATTGTCTTATCATAGCTTATCTTATCTTGTCCATATAACAACCCAATATAAAGATAAATTAAAGTATTAACTAAAGTACCCTTGTTGTATTGTAAATTCATTAATATTTACCAAAAATAAACTGTTAATTAGATTTTAGTTATTTAACTTACTTACATTGCAAAAAAAAGTTACAGATTTACAGTTTTTCCGCATTTAATCTTTAATTTTACGTTACTACATAGCAATCCGCTCTGACAAATTGTGAGAACCTTCACTAATCTATTTGCTGCACTTTTGTGAATTATCAAATCATTAAATAATTACTTTAAGAGTAATACATTTCCTTGTTTAATCAAGTTGACCCTATGATAACAGTAATTAGAACACTCTCTTGTTCAAATAGAAGATTGTTTCCACTGCGTAAAGGAACAAATAAAAAGTAAGCAAACTCCTACACAACAAAACCATTGTGGGTTGAATAACACATTAAATCTACTGTTAAATGGACAGTTTATCCGCTTCCTTCCTTAAATTAACAAAATCAAAATAGGATGAATCTTCTGCAGAAAAATGGACAAGCGCCTCCGTCACTCCTGAATAAAATGTTCATACCTCAGATCAGACGTGACTCGCATATGGCAGTGATTGGCAAGTCTGTGTGTTTGGAGGAGTGTGTGTAAAAGTGATGGGTGTATAGGGCACAAAGGGACCCATTTAAACAGCTCATCACCCGCACCCCCATCAGTGCAGCTAATTCACTGCCCCCGCTCTCTTCCACACCAGGACTATTTCATTCCATGCTCCCCAACATTACACAAACACCAGATTCCATCAAAGATCCCCTCCAACTCGTCTGAATGCACAGAGCGAGTCACACATCACTTTACCTAAGATGTCTGGCCTGATCACACAGGGGGAGGCGGAGCTCCACACAATCTACCTCAGTGTTCACACACATCTAGGACACACGTGCCTTCTGAAGTTGAGAGGGTAATGAGTCAATAGCCAAAATTGGCCCTAATACGTGTCAGCAGTATCGTGTTTCATATGACTGGATCATATAAATATGAACTATCTAGGCCACCTGCACTGTATATGACTTTTAAAGTTGTCAGCGTATCTTGTGGTTCTGGTTACATATTCAAAATGTTATCAGCCAGACGGTGGGGTACAAATTAGATTAAATTTCACTATAAAATATGAACAAAATTCAATAATAAAAAATGCACAAGAAGGGTAACCGATGCAAGACCACAGGAGGTATCATACAAGACAAGATTTTTTTTTTTTTTAAGTAAACAGTCCAGTATCTAAAACCTGCCTCCTGCAGCTTCAGAAACTACACCATGTGTGAATAGCATCCTCTGTCTTTCAACAAAGGGAGAAAAAATTGTCTGTTTTACAGCTATTATACTAATTAGAATGTTTTTCAAGTAGAGTTTATTTTCATTCGACCTTTCACAGTCTAATTTTGTGTTTGTTTTACAGATACATTTCATTATTATCATTTTGAGGAATGACTTTCTGACCTTCCATTATTTATTTACTCTCAATTTTAGTTTTTCCAGGTATTACGAGGAAGGCTTTGCCTTATAGAAGATGGAAAATGTCTTGTTGCGCACTATGAATCAATTTGACATCTGTTGTTTTTCATGTTTCTCCCTGCTAAATTTAATCTTTGTTTTCATTAACTGCATTAAGTCTTGTTTTATTTTTCATAAAGAGTTGAAGGTAAGCACATCATTTTACAATGAATGTATTCACGATCACAAAACAGCTTTTTTTAATCAATTAAAAAATGTGTGTACATGACTGCATCCATTTCAAAACCATGGTTGCGTCATTCAAATCAATGCGATAAACTTGGATTAATGGAACTGCAAAGGAGGAAAGCAAGCTTGTGTTCTCACTGGCAGTAGGTCAGACATTTAACCCTCCATAAATCTTTCAGCAATGCACCAGTGTCTCTCTCAGACTGTTCCTTTTAAAATTGACACGTAGTGAACATTTTGTATAGACGTGACCTCTAATTTGCCTCTGATGTGAGATTTTGCCATCTCCAAAAACTGTCAACAAATGGAAAATCAGAATGAATAGTGTGTTTGAGATGCTCTGAGAATTGACCAGTCACTGAGTTCTTCCACAATGAGTCAGCATTCTTTACTAGCATTCACTCAGTACTCATAGCAAGTCTTTCCTGACAGAGAAAGGGGACAGAGTGATCAGATGTGGGTCTCTAGCTTCCTATCGTACCATTGTGATGTTTGCCTCAAGGGTTTGTTATTTTTAGGGCTGTATGTTTGTTTGTTTGTCAGTCTCAAGTGCTTTTTAGATTTAGGCCTAATGAAGTGAAGTCCCCAATTTCCCACATAAAAATCCTGCAACAATAAACAGAAATATGAAGTATAGGCCTGCAAATGCAGGAAGATGTTTTCAGAGGATTAAGAGACTGGAGACAGGCATCTCTGCCCAAAGACATGGTGAAATGGAGAGATTTGAACCTTTATAGGCCAGGCAGAAACACTGCTCCCCCAGATGCTTTCCATACAGAGACAACACTGGCGTGAGAACCATTTGCACATTCGCATTCTTTTAGAAGTTATAAAAATGTCATGTGATATTGTCATCACAAGTAATTGTTTTAGATATCAACCTGTAAGTCAATTATTTGTAAGGCTGACATGAACAATCCATTAATCTCCCAAATATTTTAAAATCAATCAATCATTCACTCAAAAAAACATCAGAATAAGCTGTACCATCTGACCATTAGCCTGCCCTGTAGCAAAACATATCGTATTTCAGCAGATTTTGCATTCGAGCGGCTGAAAGCAAGTGTTATTTCCCCATTTTTATCCACACATTCTCACTATCTGAGCGGATTATCTGATTATCAAACCTCCATTTTATATAATACAAAAAGTAATTGATCACCAAAACCACATCATAGGCCTGTGATGTACAACAATACTGTTCAACATTGCAATGACAATGGGACATAAAGCAAATACATAACCAACATAAATTACAATGAGGGTAGATGATGGATATCTGGCCAAATGATGTGAATGAGTGGTCTAATATGTATGGAGGGCTCAAAATGTTTACATGCTGAGTGTTACTTCAGTTCACTAACTTTCAGAAAACTCTGGATTGTGTTTATCACACATGTTCATATTGGGATAGCAACGAAAGTGTGACTTATTCGTCAGCATTACAAACAATAATTACCTCCGCCAAGAAGGTTATGCCTTTGCCGGTGTTGGTTTGTTTGTGTACAAGATAACTCAAAAACTAATGAATGGATGAAATGGTTGAAATTTTGTGGGTAGGTTGGTAATGGGGAGATCAAAAAATTATTACATTTTGGTGGTGATCCGGAAGAAAAAAACTGCCATTAAGATTTAGTGAATAACTACTGAACTAATAATGATATCAACATGAATCCACTTGCTAGAGGTACATCATGGTCAAAGAATCTAAAAATGTATAGACAAAATAATTGTAGGACTGTTATTTTAGGTGGAAATCCCACTATGGGGGGAATTGAGCTGCTTGACGGAGGTCTGCGCTTTCCAAGTGCTTTTTTTTCCCCGAGTTTCTGCACATTTTCTTCCTTTCATAAATTATCACACTAAATAACTTAACAAAATTGTTGCAATTGTATTCAAGCTCACCCGTCATGCTATATAACAACTCTTTTTCCTGCAAAACTATACTCTGTCAGTTCAGGTCTGACTGGGTCACAGAAACCATGCTGTGAAAAGCAGTGGCCCAGCAAGCCCAGTCAGCAGGGAGGAGGCTACCAGGTGGGGCAGACAGGGGTGAGAGAAAAGTGCTGCTTCACAAACCGACCCTCGTCGCTCAATTCACCCCAAGGTCTACAGAATGGAGCAGTGAGGAAAAGCCTTAAAAACACAGCCCACACATTCCACCAAAACAAATAAGCAGGGCCACCCAAAATTTTCAATTAGAGCCTGGGGAGGGAGGGGGCAGGAAATGGATCAGTGTAGCCTTGCCCTTACTCCATTCCCCAACTAAGCAATGCTGACTTAGAGGAGGAGGAGGAGAGACATCGGGCACTAACTAAAAACCATGTAGTCATTGCAAAGGTGTCAACACTGATGATGAAGGAGCTCAGTAACATCCTTTTCCTCAGATAAAGTGCCTGCCTACAATGTCAATCAATTGCACTTTCTTGCAATCGGTCACTTAAAACAACACATGCAAGGTTTTTCTTTAAAAGACAAATTTAAAGATGGTATTGCAAAACAATTTCTGACAAAAGACTAAGGAATAAAGATTATCATGTCAACCATTACAACATGTTCTGTTTGAAGATTGCAAATTTACTAAGTATGAACTTAGAGACATGTATTGACACATACGTACATTGAACAGGAGTTTTGAGATAATCCGAGTAATACTAAAACCTGTAAATTATACATGCAACATGTACCCCAATGCATAGAAATATGTCTGAACTCAATATATGAGACATGTTAATAATATTGTAAGAATTTAAAACATAATTACTATCAAATCCTGGTTTCTAAAGGTTTTAAGAGCAAATAGTAAAGCTGAATTCTTTCGCTTAAGTAGATAGAGCCATATCAGCTAATATATAACTGATCCATCTAGTGCTTTGTCTAATTTACCACTAGATGGTGGAGGGGCTGCATCTATACAACTCTTCTATACCCAGAGTAAAACGTAAAGCAGAATAATACCCCACATAAATACATCCTTCAAATAAATAGCCCACAGTTTCATTAGCAGTTGAAATGCAAGAGTTTTTCCACTTGTTCCAGGCTACAGTTAACAACTGCAAATATAGTAATACTCTAGTGAAGGTGTCCTTTAGTTGGAGACTTTCAAACATGGTTGACTGTATATTAAGAGGTACAAGAGGAATGGTCATTTTATTTAAAAACCATTATTCCTCTTATTCTTACTATTGCTTTATTGATACAACTATTACCATCATTATTAGTTATTATCCTATTATATTATCCTGTGATTAGTAAACCATATATAGTAGATATTTTAATATACTTATTTTTTATTGTTTGATTAATATTTTATTATTACTACTTTGTTTTACTTGTACTTTCTAACAAGTAATTGACTGTTGCTATAGTTATTGTCATTAATATGTTCCTGTAATATTTCTGTTATGTGTACATTTGGTGTTGTGGTCTTATTGGAACCTCAATTTCATGGGCTCCAATATAATGTAATCTAATATAATCTAATCTAACTGAAATGACTTCCAGTGATAGTTTATTGGATCAGGTCTTTTCTTGAGTATTAGTGGGACAATGTTTTTCTAAGGTGTGATATTAAATTAGCATGGTATGACACTTTAATACCTTGCAAGAAAAAAAATGTTCATTAGGTTATTTTATGACACCTGTGATAATATTACACATATATTACACATTTGTGATAGTGTATTAGATCTTAGGTTATGCTATTTTAACATCAAGCTTAAACTGAAAGCATTTTGTCAGGCTTCTCTGTAACTATAAATTAATTTCTTGATTGCCAAAACAGATGCCTTTTTGAATTTCCTGGTGATTTTACAGAATAACAAAGCTAATCCAACAGTAATCATTTCTTATACTGTACATGCTTGCTATCATATATTTCCCAAGGGCTTTAGGAATTAAAATTAAGTTAATGAAACAGTATAGTATTAATACATGAATACACAGGTTAACTTTTTTCTTAACTATCAATAATTCACGAATTAAATAAACCAGTGATGTTCCGTTCAACATGATAAATAGTTCAGGGGAGTGTGATGTACAATGCTACAAAAACACTATAGGGTTATTCCATTATTCAGTCGATCACCGATCTAAGTTACGATGCAAAGTCTTGCACAAGCATATATTACACAACTCAGAAGAGGTTTTATTGAGCAGGAAAACTGTTTTGTTGACATTTTTGACATCTAACGATAGCGTTAGCTATGCTAATGTTGACTGGGAAGCTAATGTGAAACCTCTCCGTCAGAAAGATTTGTCTGCACTTCGCGGTTTTCTCACCTATAAACCTATTTCCTCTATATAAGAAAATCAGACAGATTCTACAATGGACATTTTAGAAAGAATACAGTAGAAATTGAGAGAACTTACAGTTTTTCAGCAGCTGGACGGCAGCGCCGTTTCCTGTATCATGTGACTACTTCCGGTTACAAATTGTCAGCCGACGCCTTCAAAATAAAATAAAACAAAATAAAAATTATTTTATTTAATTCCTGAAGGAATTAATAACTTACAATTATTTTTTTTTTATTTTAAAGGATAAATCCTTTCTATATAACAACATAAATTCCACAGAGTATAAAGCATGAATCTTTTATATTAGACTTATTCTGTATTCATCATGGATATAAGATCAGTTTAATGATATAGTTTGATAACATGGATCAGATTTTAAATACTTCTACAACACTATACTATATCAACACATCATATGTTTATTGATTAAAACTAGATTAAAGATCAAATGTCAAATACATGTAGTGGGATACAAAATAAGTACACCACTGAGATGCAATGGAGGTGTACATTGAAGAATAAATTAATAAAGTGTGCAGAAACTGTACATCTGTACTCTCTGTTTAAACAAAACTGCATACAAAATTTTGCTCTGCCATATAATGAGAAACAGTAAACTTCATCTTGATATATTTACATATGCATATAATTTGTCTCAATATATACTGTATCTATGCCTTTGTTCTTCATAATATAAAAAAAGCTGAAATGTCTGACAGGGTTTGCAATATATTCTAAAACATCAAAACTAGAAGGCAATTTAATCCGAATTTTTAATAAATTTCTATCCAGCTTTTAAATTCAGCTGAGACTAAATATTCCTCGGTGGGCTGGGTATCATTATTTATGCACAAAAATAAAACACTAATGATCAACTTAATCAGCAAATCCTTATTTTTTTATATATTGTTTTATAACCACACATTGTGCAGCATTATTAGCTTGCAGGCTCCTCTGACATATCTTTGTGCTTGAGAATTCTGAAGCCCAGTGGGAGCATTGCTTCTTTCCTCTTTTCTCTTTTCACGGTGCATCACTGAGGTATTTCCACTTGTTCTGGGAAAGGCGCAGCATCATTAGAAATTCAACAGAGACCACCCAGGCACACACAAGAGCACTGATACCATTACATTTATCTCACCAAATTGTGCAGGGCAGAAAGAATTTCTGTGATAAGGCAAGGCCCAATCCTTAGGGAAACCATATTGTCCGATTAGATGGGGTAATCTCATAATTGAAGGATCAAGCTGTGTTGTGCTTGGGAGTTTGCACAGATGCTGATGTAACACACAGGCTGTTTGTCTACATAAACATCAAGTTAAAGCAATGATGCTGGGAGATTTTGATCTGTGTCTCGATGGTACAGCCTTTGCCAGTGACGAAGATCAGCAGTTTCAGATCACACATTCCAGCAATGGACTCTACAAATAAAGTGATACCTTATCTCATATGTCAAGATCTAGAATATTTTATTGTGATGCTACAGTCATGATTAAAGTTAAAAATTTTTAAAAAAGGTTTTTCTTTTTTACATATTTTTGGACTTGACCCATGTCCTACCGTTCAAAGCAATGTTGTGGGTTTTTGCACTGGCCTGCTAACAGACAATTCTGTAATGACAGTGTAAAGATGGAAATACTCCAGAATTCTGTTAAAACAGAAGTGTATATTCTATATCAGTATCAGTCTGTATCAGGGCTACTTTGCATTCTTTTGAAGGTTACTTTTAAACTGCAAATCCCAGGGCTCAATTCAGATGTGTTACCTGGATCTGATATTTTTTTAGATGCTTCGACACTCTCTATAAGACTTAGAGTTTGTCTGTCAGTTGGCTTATTGTATAAGTAGAATGGGTTCAAATTGGTTACTAATGTTTACCAAGACTCAAGCGCCAACTGAAACAGTAGTGACCAAATGTCAAAGGTCAAGGTCAGTGTCAGCTTCGGTCTGATCATTCATATAAATACCACATGTCAGAGCTTGGGTACCACATGTCAGAGCTTGAGGAATATTTCTACATTACATTTCAAATGTAAATGTTTATTTGAACTACAAGATGAATCAATTAGAATGTAATGGTCAAAGCTAACAGATCAAGGATGATTACTTTAGGCTTATCTAAGGATTTCATGTTTTATTTTTCATTCCTTTACAGATGTGGCCATTATCAGATAACATTGTATCAGGTGTCATTCAGTATGAATGTCATACTGAAGGAAACAAAGAGGCCACTAAAGTTTGTGTTTACAGTGTTATTTATAAGTTGAAGTGGAGTGGAAATTATCAAACTATAGTAACAATGAAGAGGAAGAAAGACACATTTTTCACTCAGTTCCCCTCTCCAGAGCTGTATTATAATGCATGTTGAAATAGAATGATTTAAAATGCCTATTAATTCTGGTGTAATTATTTATAATCAAGTCACATTGCAAAAACTGTGTCTGATTTTGGACCATATGAGAAGTAACAAGTTCAGATTACATGTGCTTTTATTGAAATAGTCAAGATCTGAGTCACATGGAAGAGTTTGGAAGGCATATTTAAAGTATCCTGGTAATATATGATGTAATCAGAAGTTCAGGGTTTTTTTTTTTGTTTTGTTTTTTTTTTTGCACTGATGCAGAGCCACAGAGACAGGGTTGTGATACACTTTCAATAGTTCCAAAACAAACCACTCTGTCATGTTCTTCTATGGGACAGACAGCAGTGAGTGTGTTACTGCATGATAAAGTAAACCACATGGTAAAATAAACCACACACAAGTATGTTGTTGCACTACTGTATGCATGTTTGTGTCAATTATACTTTTGAGAAGAGGGATCGACCACTGAAAGTATGCTGTTCATTAATTTGAAAAGTTTTAAATTTAGAAGTAGGTTGTGTATGTTAACGAAACCAAAGCAAGACAAATAAAATGACCTACAGGCATCACATGTGTCATTATAAAATGTTAATAAATTACAAATAGAATAAAATAACTGGCAAAGTGGACCCATATTTCAGTCAGCAGTAATTAGCACATGACCTAATTAGCACATGACCTCAGCTGACAAACTTAAGTAAACACCACCAGGTTCAGGTAATAACTAAAGTAAAACCTGCTGAGAACCAAATTTGTAGTAATGTTATACCTTACCTTAGAAAGTAATAGTTATAATATGAAGTTAATGAAGTTATAGTGAAGTTATAGTGGTTCAGCCCCCCCTCAACAACTACACAACATTGTAACAGTGGTGCAATTATAACATCTATTGAAAGAAACATCAATATTCTAACAATACTTTTTGCTTTTCCTTGAATAATTTGTTATGCAAATTAAACATACCTTAGATTTTTGCTTGAACAATACAAGTAAACTCAACCAGACTGCTCCCTGAGACTATATATTTTTTTAATAAAAATAGGAAAGGCGCAATTATCTTACAACTATGACAATAAAGTTCCTTTACATTTTAGTAACAAAGATGTACATTTGAACAATCTCAGTAGCTGCAATGAGCCTGTTTACATTACACGTCTATACTGTACAAAAACAGAAACATTGGACATTTTTTGTTTCCAGTAAAATGCTTGTCCGTTCTCCAAACCTAAACTCTGTGTCTGGTGATAGATCACCATGGTAACCTAAACTCTTTGTCTAGTTTAGTGACAGTTCACCATCGCAGTAGATTTGTTTGTTGCAACTCCCTAAAATGAGTCCAGGGTGCCACAATGATAAAACATTAGTTCCACCTGCTACATGTTCTTACCTAAAAAAAAGACACCCAGGAGTGACCCCCATGTAATAATAATTCAATCTAATAATTCAGGTACTTAATTCCGGTACCAGTCAGTGGTGTTGGAATTGAACTCACACCTTTCTGTGTGGAGTTTACATGTTCTCCCCGTGTCTGCGT
>JAPTYR010000019.1:11666055-11677471 GCA_029814505.1 Siphamia roseigaster | reverse complement strand
TGTGTGTGTGTGTGTGTGTGTGTGTGTGTGTGTGTGTGTGTGTGTGTGTGTGTGTGTGTGTGTGTGTGTGTTCTCTGGCGTGGCACGGTAGCGTCCAATTGTAAACACACATATATATCCTTCTATATCACTCAATGAGTTGGAGCTGCAAACCCCGCCTGTGGGCCGTCCCTAGCAGAGCCATTATATTATAGCAAGACAAGCGTGTCTCCGGAGACAGATCACAACTCTTCAGCTCCAGACCGAGGCTCAGGGTGCCTCCAGCGCTCCACACGAGTCTAACACCCAGACGCACAGTTCTCCAGTCAGGACACCTGTTCAGCTGTTCGGCTCAGACGACACTCCGACACAGGAGAGACACTTGACATCATCCTTTTTTATTATTATTATTTGGAGGCAACAATGAAACTTGAAGTTTTCTCCGCGCACCACTTTGTGCAGAAGCCGCTGGAGTTGTGCATGGACGCAGAAGGGGGAGTCCCGTCTCCTCTGTCCGGAGATGAGCTGGGATCAGACGGGGACTGCGTGGCCAACAGCCCGGCACCTGTCATCCAGAGCGGCGACGGCACCAAAGGGAAGCCCTACACCCGCAGACCCAAGCCCCCCTACTCTTACATCGCCCTCATCGCCATGGCCATCAGGGAGTCCAGCAGCGGCCGCCTCACCCTGGCTGAGATCAACGACTACCTGATGAAGAAGTTCCCGTTTTTCCGCGGCAGCTACACCGGATGGAGGAACTCCGTGCGCCACAACCTGTCACTCAACGACTGCTTCCTCAAAGTGCTGCGGGACCCGTCCAGACCGTGGGGTAAAGACAACTACTGGATGCTGAACCCCCACAGTGAGTACACCTTCGCTGACGGGGTGTTCCGGCGCAGGAGGAAGCGCATCGCCAAGAGGGCGCACAAGGAGCAGGAGAGCGGGGACATCCTCAGCGAAGACACGCGTCTGTCTGCGCCGGAGGAGAGGGTGGGGGCCAAGTTCTCCAGCTCCTTCGCCATCGACAGCATCCTGAGCAAACCCTTCACAAGGAGGGAGGAGGCAGATGCTGAGACCCCTGGAGCCCGGCTCTACTGGCCCCCAGGGGCCCACATACTGCCTTACACCCTGAACTACCCGGCACAGCACACATACCTGTCCGAGGCGGCGTACACAGAGCCCGGCAGGGATGCGTTAACGTACCTCCATCAGACAGCACCGGGCATGGTGGGACCCGAGCCCGCTCTGCACGTGCTCAAGATGCCCAATAAGGCTCGGGCTTTCCATATAGACTCCTTACTGTCATAAAGGACCCGAACTGTTCATGGTCTTGTATTTTAATTTGTTTTTGTTGTTTTGTTTTGGATCCATGATGTGCACTTTTGTGGGCGCTCTTATCTTTCAGTGCTTTAGCTGTTTTTAAAATGTCTGGGACTGTGTTTGTCTCATCATAACTACTGTAAGACATTCTGCAAAGAAAACAAACAAACAAACAAACAAACGTTGTCTGTGTAGATAGAACTGTGTGGTGACTAAGCAAAAAGTTGTGGTTTTGGACATTCCAGTATATATGTGTGTGTGTGTGTGTGTGTGTGTGTGTGTGTGTGTGTGTGTGTGTGTGTGTGTGTGTGTCTCCATGGTTCATTGTTCATTTCTACTGTTTAACGGCAAACAAATGCCAATATGATGAAATATATTCTATTAATCTATTTATATTTTCATGTTTTGTATGACCTGCTGTATAAAATATTGTTGTATAGAAATACTGACTGAGCTGCGTTGACAGTCACGTGGCTGCACTAAACGCATGGACAAACCCTGTGTCCCCAAGATTGATTCATGCATGCCTGGTATTTTTATGAATAAAAACGTGAAACAATGGGACTTGCATCTTCAATGTGTTATTCTTTTACATACATGAAGTGAGAAAAGGTCGGTTGTCAGAGCAGAGGCAGGTGTGGGTGGGTGGAGGATGGGAGCTGGGGTGGGGTTACACCTGTTCAGCAGCAGACACAATAGGGAGACCAACGGTAGAGTTCACAGCAAAAAAGGGAACCGTTAGTCTGATAATGCTTTAAAAATCATCACAAGAGTTTCCTCTTTAACTGATGATATTAGAATAATGGAGTGAATGATAATTTATAGAACATTTCTGGTACATAGTACGCACGATTCACAACAGTTTCCCCAACTAACACAATAATAATAATAATAATAATAATAATAATAATAATAATAATAATAATGAAGTGACGTAATTGTTCAAAAATATGTTTTTAGCAAGTTGTTAAATATGAGATCATGGTTATGGGAAACGTAAAGACAAAATAAATAACACATGTAACAATGACAATAATCATGATATAAAATAATAATTTATCTCTGCCTCATGAACATCAGTACAATTATTCTACTCTCCTCTTTCCATTATACCCATGATGCACATTCTATTATGTTTTCTTTTTCCAAATCAGTCCTCTTTATTCTAAGGGCCACATGGTTAAAATTCCCATGCAAACATAACTATCTGTAACACACCCCTTCCTGAAGCCTGTCTGCTGCTCCGATGCTCTCCACGGTCCTGAAACAGACCCCAGACTCAACTCAAATAATTCATCTTTTGCACGTTATTTATTTAATATTTGTAATGTACGTTGATAGACATCAGGACAAACATGTAGTATATAAACTTCTGGCAAAAATTCTGCTTTTCATCCGCAGACCCGAGTAGATAAAAACTCAAACATTAGGAGTGATCTCCAAATATACAGAGCATAAACAGAGATACACCCATTACAGCGTATGAAGGACGCTATTTGTGCTGTAAATATATTCTTAATGATTTCTTCATGTAGCTTTTCCAGCTACGTTTTCAAAAAGTGTTGGCAATGTGAGCCTGTTAAAAATCTTCGATGCACAGTAACCTATTTTTTCCTAGAATATGTTAAATAAATACAATTAAATATCACAATCGTCTAAAGAATTACTACCGAAAAATGACTTGCATTAATTTTCCCCCCCCCAATGTAAGGGAAATAAACGAGAAATTCGATTAAAAACATCTGGCTGGGGAAAAAAAAATAATCACAACATGAATATTATGCAGTGTAACAATACCTTTAATATAAGATAATTCATGAAAACTCTGGACATAAGCTCAGCTGAATAAATATTTGCTTTGACTCGAAGAAAAAAGAAAATGCAAATCGAAATATTCCATGTCTTCTACTCATTTTAAGGCATAACATTTATTGTTGTTGCTCATAAGCTCTGGTGATGATTTGGTCCAATAATATTCAGGCCACACTGAGAAGGCCTGTGGCTCGTGTCCTCCTGCTGTTTATCACGCATTAAGTACCTTTATGTGTAACCTGCTGTGCGTGGGATGTCGTGCGTGTTCAGAGGTGACAGGTGACAGGTGAGACGGTGCTCTGTTTCCAGGGACAATGCTGCAACCTGCAGGTGAAACGTCGGAACCGCACACCTGTCTGGGTGCTGATCACGTGGTTCCTCCCTCTACTGATAACCTCACTGTTGTGGTTTATATTTACGCACACATTTACGCACAAGGAATTTATCAGAGCCGGTGCTTGGTTTAACCCCCCCCCCACCCCCTCTACACTTTTACGCACAAGGAACTCGGGCCGGTCTCAGAGCAGACTGGCTTCCAACAAGGCCCGCTGTTATGAAACCAAACTCTCAGACAGGCACAATGTTAGGAAGTCCAAACAGTCTGTCACTCCGGCCGACTGAACCGCGCCTGACCTCCCAGAGTCCCCAGCTCCAAAGCTCCCAGCTCTGCCACAGGAAACACAGGCGGAGCGGCCACGCAGGAGAAAACTACAGCAGCCAACAGAATATTACATTGCAGTTAAAAGGACCTGGACTCAGCTGTTATTGTTGTTGAACTGAACAACTTCGTTTATATGAAACCTTTACGACAAATAAGAGATGATTAAATGTGACCCCCCAAAATTCTCCTGTACGATTTTTTTTTTAACGCAGCATCCATCATGTATAAGTATCTATATAATCAGAAAATAACGACATGGTAAATATTTAGTAATGCTATTTAGTTAAGTCAAGTAGAACTCCATTTGTCCCTGGAGCCTCCAATTGCTCCTCCAGCCTGGAGGAGCAATTGGTTGTGGAGCAACAACAGTGGCACAAAATCACAAACACGCAGCCAATTTAATACAGTCGAATAAATAAAAAACAAACAAGTAAAGTATCCCATGGTTAAGATAAAACTGATAAAAACAAATAAAATAAGAGGTTTGCCAAGATTTTTTTTTCCTAAGAAGTGAAATAAACTAATGGGTGCTTGTACTTACTGGTTTTGACTGATAAAATAGGATTTATTGGAAGAAGAAAATATTTTTTTCAATGTTATCAAATATAAATATGGATGAAGTGTAGACAACAGTGTCCATACCAGGTTACCTTAGGTCACAGGCCTCTCTTTCTCATCATTTTATAATTTGAGGTAAACTTTATATCTTAGTCTAAACACGAAAACAAACAGAAGGCCTGATTGTGTCGCCAACAGCCTCATTTAGGCCTCCAGCCGCGACTGTATCCCACAGACAAACCTTTCTATCAAAAACGCCCCTGAATAGCTCTGGTTGTGATCACCCATTTCCAAAAGGCTAAATTGGGAGCTCGTATAATCTCTATGAGTTAAAAAAAAAAAAAAGCCAAAAGCAGCCCCTGCACCGTCTTCAAAGCGCTCCCAGAACAAAGATTCCCTCTGCAAGCCAAGGCATCCTGATCTCGGTGGGGGTCATAAGTTTTGATGTCGCAGGAAATTTCTGGGGCCGTTAGGTCCTTCAAACTGCACTGTGTGTCACGGTGGAAAATGATTTTACGCGCACATCCTTTGTTGTGCAAAGTGCAAAGGTTATTGTAGGTGGTTATTGTTTAGAAAATCCTTTAGCCTGTATGTAAACTTAAAAAAACGAGACACATACATGCGTAAAATGTATTTAATGTAAAAACGGTGGATTTAAATGCCATTTAAAGTTAAGAAATAAAGCTTTTGAAATTATATCCATAAATAATCACATTATTACTTGCCTTATTTTACCGGCTAAAATTAGAGTCTATGGGAAAGAAGAAAAAAAAACAATGACACTTAAAATTTAGACATGTATGAATAAAAATCTAAAAACAAATAAATGGAAAATTAAAAGGTTTGATAAACAGAGAGGATTAAAAGGATCCTGACCTCATCGACAATAACAAAAACTGATTTTTTTTTTTGTGTGTGTTTGTCCAGAGTTTCTAAGATCTCCGCTCCATCGCAGCACGGATGTTGATATTACCTTTATGGGATATAGAACTCCATCATGTTGGACAAATCTGTGTGTGATGTCTCCATAGGGGAGGAAACTGTCGACGCCCGCTCGCCTAATTTCGCTTTTCTCTCTCTAATGAACGTGGGGCCCATGGGACGGGTCCGGCCCGGGGCGGTAAACTGACACTGGCGCGCTGTGTGTGGTATCCAGGGCCGGGCTTGATGGAAAAAGCCTGCTTCCACTCATGTCAAAGTCATTTACTCAGAGCAACCCCCCGCTTATACACGCATGGTAAAGACCACCACCTCTCCATCTCTCACACTCCTTGCCCCAGCCCGGCACTGCGACAGTTTGTTTTTGTTACCCTTTGGGCCAGTTTTGGAGGAAATTATGAGCAAAATAATACAAATAAGACAAGTTGGTGTGTTTTATTGCTTGGTCACGATGCGTTCGAGTACTTCAGCCATCATATAGGCCCAAGCAAATGTTTTTGGCACCGTGAATTCAATTGCAAGCTGGAACTTTTGCACATAATGCGCTGGTTTATTCCACTGTGTCGTGTCAAGAAAATGTATGTACTGTGGCACTTCGGGCTTCAGGACTGAGGAGGGAAAAGCTCGTTTTTTAACTGGCGTGTGGCGCTGTTGATTGGGATGTCTTGGGGAGGTTTGATAGATGGCTTAATTGCGTGTAGTCCGAAGTTGGACAGAGGGGGTGGGAGGGGAGGAATGAAGACGAGGAGAGGGGAGAATGAGGGGCTTTAATGCTGCTGAGAACGGTAAGTGGACTTGGGCCAGATTTGCTAAAAGGGTGGAGGGGGTGGCTTTCTTCGTCACTGATTTTTGGGAGATTGCAGGCGCAGAGTACGGATGAGGAGAAGGGGTGGGGGGGCTCTTGCAAAGGGAAGAAAGATTTATGCAATGATAGGTGGTCGAGCTTTGTTTAGCTGGACTCTTGCGCGCAATAAGTCGAGGAGTTTTGGTGTTTCCTCCACTTGAAGGATTATTCAGGAGGTTCATGGCCACCCGGTGCGCCACAGAGCTCCACTTAGCGCCGCTGTGACAACCAGCGGAGCCACTGTGTCAAGCTAAAGCCCTGGACACTCAGTCTCCAGTGGATAACCAACTCCCCCCTCTCTCTTCCTCTTCCTCTCTGTCAGAGCGCCGTGCGTCAAGGGAGAATCGTGCGTAACGGGAGAGTCGTGCGTAACTGGAGACAGATTCCACTCCATTTTGCACTGGGATTCTGAGTACCACTGGCGGTGCAACACTCACTTGCAAGGACACTGACCACTGGATCCCGACATACTTCTCTTTTCGAACACCTCTCGGTCCTTCTTTTTTTCCCTCCCTTCCCCTCTTCTTTACGCCAGTCGTACGTCAGAGCTGACATGACGACCGAGACCCCTCAGCAGCAGCTGGACCCTCCGCCTCCTCTGAGATCCAGCCCGGCGTCTGGCGTGCTGCACCCCGCCATGCTGAGCCCACAAGCCGCCTCAGAAAGTTCGTCCACTCCCGTCAAAGGAAAAAAGACAAGCTCCGGTTTAAGGCGACCGGAAAAACCACCATACTCCTACATCGCGCTCATCGTTATGGCAATACAGAGCTCCCCAACCAAACGACTGACACTCAGTGAAATCTACCAGTTCCTGCAGGCTCGCTTCCCATTCTTCAGGGGCTCATATCAGGGCTGGAAAAACTCAGTCCGACACAATCTGTCCCTTAATGAGTGCTTCATCAAACTACCCAAAGGGCTGGGCCGGCCGGGGAAAGGCCACTACTGGACCATCGACCCGGGCAGCGAGTTCATGTTCGAGGAGGGCTCATTTCGACGCAGACCCAGAGGCTTCAGGAGAAAATGTCAAGCTCTGAAGCCCATGTACCGGATGATGAACGGCATAGGCTTCGGCACCTCCATCCTCCCGCAGAGTTTTGACTTCCAGGCTCCATCCGCTACTCTGGCCTGTCACAGTAACAGCTACAACTTGGACATGATGAGCAATTCAATGACCGGGGGCTACGACGGGCTGAGCGGCGGCCACCACGTACCCCACATGTCCCCGAGCCCCGGATCCACGTACATGGCGAGCTGTCCCGTGCCGCCGAACGGGGAGTACGGACCGGACAGCAGCAGCAGTCCCGTACCGTCCTCTCCAGCCATGGCCAGTGCGCTGGACGGCCACTCCCCGTATGCTGGATCATCGGCGCACTGGGCGTCCTCCGGCGGGTCCCCCTACATCAAACAGCAGCCTCTAGCCTCCAGCAGCCCCGCATCCTCTGGTTTACACTCCGGCATGTCGCCTTACTCCTTGGAGCAGAGTTACCTTCACCAGAACGGCAGGGACAGCCACGCCACTGACATCTCAGGTAAAACTGTCATTTCAACATTTTTGTCTGCGTTTTATCATAATCTAAATTACATTCTGGTTATCCTCACAACATCTGCAAAACAGGCCGAACACACACCTGACTGCATCTGCATCAGATGGGTCTACTTTCAAAAGTATTCATAGGAATTCTACATGCCACATGCACAATTTAAATGCAAGATGAAAGCTTACGAAATAGTCAAGAATAAAGAAATAAAAGTTTTTTGATGTAATTATAATTCACAATGCTGCATTTACGCGTTTGTTTTTAGGTCTGGATTTTGAAATGTAAATGACACCATATTTCCAGAAAAAAAATGTTCAGTTTTTAGTGGAATAATTAAAAAAAGGTTATTGCCTATCAAAAACAGTCCGTCTGTTTCACAAATTAACAGCACAACTGATTAATTTTAGTGCATAAAAACAAACACCTATTACGAGATAATAGAAAACCAGTAAAACGGTTTATGTGTGAACTTTAAAGTGTTCTCGACTCCCACATTATTTCTATGTGCCATCTATAATCTATATATGTGTTCACGGCATTAAGTCTAATTATGAGGTTAAAACGCCATTAGTTTATTTTGCGTATTAATTCACCATGCCAGCACGCCCATTTAGTTTAACACAACACAGTGAGGATTTAGTAAAGTCTGGGGATTTCACCGAGGCGAGGAACCCATGCTGGAGCCCGAAAAGGTCTCAGGGGTTAACTAAACAAAGACTGTGCAGGTCGGACCACACCGGAGAGGATCTCCACCAGAGACGCACAACCTTGTTAAACTTAACGCAGCGTCTTAATTGAGCCTGAGCAGCGGAGGAGAAAGGTGCGGGTGTGCAGAGTCAGTGCGGGGCCTGGAACAGTACTGTCAGTCAGAGGACACGGGCGCAGGGAGGGCAGCGGCTGTGGCCCGGAGGATAAAGCCTGCTGTCTTTCTCTGAAAAACACGCGCACATCTGGAGTCCTTATGACCCTGACGGAGCCGCAGAACTGCGCGCTGCTCTCCATTTATTTTTCTGTTTCTGGAAATAGAGGCTCACTTACACACAAATGACGGTCACTGAATCTGATTGAAATATTCCTTTTTTCTTGTGCTCTATGGAAAAATTACGAATGCCGAGTTTTATTAATAGGTTTAAAATATACAGAAACAAAACCGCTGGACTAGTTTTCAAACGGAGCCAGAAAAAATAAATATGTTTTAAAATAATAATTAAAAAAAAAAATCTGCAGCACAATTAAAAATATGTGAAGGCCAGAGTGTGCTGGATGGATACAGATAAATTACGCCTGATAAATGATAAGGTTGTTTTTTTTTTTTATTAGTGGAACACCTGATCATTTATTCCAGTAACCTATAAAGAAGATACAAAACGATGAAAGAAGAGGAAAATACGTGTGTAGGTGGTTATGATTTACTGGCTTATGCTTAAAAAAAATTAATGCCAATAATGTGCACAAAGGTCAGGCCGCATGAGGATGGTTTCATACGAATTAAAGCAAAGAATTGAATCCAAAAATGCCTTCAGGGGATAAAAAAAAAATACACATTTTCTTGTACATTAATTCATATTAGAAATAAGATTCAGGTATTTGTTTAATTTTTAATCCATTTATTCACGAAATAATACCAGTCTTTAAAACAACCACACACATTTATCGTAAAAAATATATATAATTTAGTTTCTGATAATTTTTCTTATAAGATCAATGTAAATGGATGTGGAATTAACGTGCGCTCTCTGTGTCTCCAGTGGGGATTCCACGTTATCAGAGCCATTCCTCCGTGTGCGACAGGAAGGACTTTGTGTTGAACTTTAACGGCATCTCGTCCTTCCACCCCTCGGCTGGAGGGTCTTACTATCACCATCACCACCATCACCATCCCCAGAGCGTGTGTCAGGACATCAAACCGTGCGTGATGTGATCTGCGTGTCTGTGGACTGGGAACAGACGGACACAGTGTGACTGCTGCTCCGTCACAACAAACAAGCGGACATTACTTTTTTTTTTTTTTTTTTGGAAGGATGTAAACCAGGATGTATGCAGTGTTCCTTTTTCACCTGCGTTGCCTCCTGCAGCCAAATCAGCTTATTTTTGGTTGGACTTGAGAAAACTGTGCATTGAAGGAAATGAATGAAGAAACCCCAGAGGCCTTTTAAGAAAACCACTTTACCTATATGAACCCTGAAAAGCCTTTTTTTTCCTCTTTAAAAGAAGTTTCAGAAACACAACTTTTAATGTGTTTGCTCTTGTAACATGTGCAAACAAATTATATTCTTTGTAACTTTGTCCTATCCTATTAGTGTAACTACACACGACGCTTTAGGCTAACAAGAACTGCAACAAACCTTGCACTTATTGTATAACCCTTTGCCAACTTTTTGTCTTGTAAAAGGTTTCAATAAAGCTGATATATATTTTAGGCTATATATTCCTACAGACTTTTGTCTTTCCATTCACTTTCAGATTTTTTTTTAATGTGAAATATTGGTTAAATTTCAGTGGTGAAACATAATTAGGTACATTTATTTATTCATTTCATTTAAGTATTGTAGTTCAGCACAATTATGTGACTGTTTAAATTTTATGCAATTATATAGGTCTTCTCTACTACATCTCCATTAGTAGATTTTCAGGCTCATATTTTTTATATAAAAACAAACATGTCGCAAATCATTTCTGATGTGAATATTTTAAGTTGGTTTTTTCCATTTGCACATTTACTTAAGTGTGATTTGAAATGCATTATTATTACTTAAAAGTATTTTTCCATGTTATTGCGACTCTTAAGTACAAATTCTGAGTACATCATCCATGATCATTAAAAGGAAGCATTGTCTGACTTCCACATCTCAAATCATTATAAAAAAACACACACATTTTAACTATAGTCATGAGCAGTATTTTCTTTAAACTAAAAAAAAAAAAAAAAACCCAAACAACTAAATTTTCATTAACAAATGCAAGTCCATGCTAAACAGTTTTTAATTATAAACATATTCGTGACAGGTTTAGTAAGTCTGACTCTAAGGCTTTGGTATGCAGTTTATGCTAAAGCTGATGAGAGATAAGAGCATGAAGAGCAGATTGACCTTATTGTTAATATAAATAGATGATTATTTTTGGCATGAAGCAACATGCAAACATTCAATGGATGATCTCTTCTGCATTTCCTGTCTACTTGTACTAACATCATAAAAAATAAAATGTCAAAATAATGAAGAAAAAAAACAAAAACATGGAGGATAAGAGTGCCAAAGGGTCAGTCAAATATTGGTAAATAGATGATATGATGCGTGAGTCTCAAAACATCATGTCCGGGGCTTCTCTTAGAAGATCTGACTCCAGTCCTTTCAAATGCGTCCACATTTTGCATGTGTCGTCTGTCTAACGCAGCTGAAAGTCTTTTGTATCCCGAGGCAGCTCCTTTCCATGTGGATGTCCAAGGTTGCCAACATTTGAAGACGCCATATAAACAAATGAAACGACAGGGCTGCGTCTATGGAAATGCAACAACGTGGTATTTTTAGAGTGTGGTAAACACATCAGACTCAGAAAGAGCTGCCCCGTCACACAAACACAAAGCAGACTTGGGCGGCTTGTGCTTGTGTTGCTCCATCAGTTTTTTTTTTTTGTCTATGGCTTTTGGTCATGAATCAAACGCAGCATCCATCACAGTTTTACACACATGTAGAGTGAGACACAATGTGGCAGGAAGAAATCCATATTAAACCAGGGACACCGGCAGCATTTTTCCAAAGAGCCACT
>JAPTYR010000019.1:11369535-11380261 GCA_029814505.1 Siphamia roseigaster | reverse complement strand
GTGTCTTACTTTGTTCATTTTACTCATTATTTTGTTGGTTTATAATTAATTTTTGTTCATTTTGTTGTTTTTTTTTATATGTGGAACTACTTACGTCTCTGGAGTTAAAGGGTTAATTGAATCGCGTGATGGAAGAGGGAAATATATAAAACATGCAGGACACCAGCCCTTGAGGACTGGAGGTTGACACATGTGCTCTACAGGGTTCAAAAGAGCTGAAGAAGCTGCAAGAAGGAAAAAGAGAAACAGAAAGAGACGAGAAACTACTTGTCTGTGAATAGGGTACACTTCCTACGATATAAATGCTTGGCCATATGTTATTTTGCGGCGTCAACACATTTTCCTTGATCATGGACATCTGCGAAAAGAGTTTTGGCTTCGGTGTTTTATGCTGCTGTTCGAGATGACTTTCAGATCATTACAAGCATAATTAACTTCTTTAGCTTCTTCTACTTATTCAACAGGGTAATAAATACAGAATGATAAGGGTTAAGAATTGTTAAGGCTTTGCACTTATCAGTGTGCTCAACACTATGATCACCTCCAAGTCTTTTGGGAAATGCAAATGAAGTTATAATATTCTTTTAAGATAGAGGTGTCAGCTCATAAGGTCATTGCGAATGGAAAAAAAGATTAGATGTTAATTGCATGCTCGCCTGTGCACACACAATCAAGCTCTCCCCTGGTGAATTTCATTAGTTGACTGTTTTTCTCCAATAAGAGGACTAAATAAGGCTGTGTCATTGGCTTCCAAGGCTGAAGAGTTTGCAGAACCAGCTGGTCACTCACTAGGGAGAGAATTAAAGGCTAAAAATGGAAGCAATTTTCTTCTAAGATTAGCCTGAGAGGAAACTAAGAAAGATGAGTCTAATGAAGCTTTATGTCATTAAATTTACCCATTCAGTGGTTTGCTGATTCTTTCTTCATCATTATTTTGTGCTAAACTGTGTTAAACTAAAAAAAAAGAAATAGTGGATTTACGCTGCAGAAAAATAAAGCAGCAAACATGTGAACAATACAACAGCATACTCCATCTCCAGCACAGAAATAAACAAAAAAGGTTTAGATTTAACGGAAAAAACAAACAAACCATTTTTTAAAGTTTCTCTGCAAAGTGTTTTTTTTCTCCCCTCTGAATTCTCTCATTGTTTACAGAAGAGAGCCACCTACTGGTGAATGTCATGCATTATACTATATAAATCATTTTAAATTTGAAGACATCTTTGGCTTAATGTTTGCAATTCTGGTTCTATTTTTCATAAAAAATGAAGCATTAAGTCAATATTCTCTGTTGTAGCAAGGACAGTTCATTCAGTCAAGGCTCTATGATCTTTGCCCCAAAAATCCATATCCCTTGTTTAGCCATTAAATTGACTCAAAGGTTCGCATAACTGGTTTTATGCTCTTGTGAGTCCATTACCGGCCCACAATACCCTTGGCTCTTGGTTTTTCCAATAAAATGAGAATGAAGGATTGGCAGTTTTCAGAAGCTGATGTGACAGTGAGCAACAGTATGAAGGTCATCGTAATGGAAATGTGCTGTAACACACTTCTAACCTCAAAGTCATACATGGTGTCCAAGTAATGGCATATAGCTTGTAATTTATCAATGTGTAAAGTATCTAAGTCTATAATCTGGCGTACACCTTTATGTCTCTCATCCCCGTGTTTGGCCATGCTACAGCCCTGACACATCTCAGATGAGGGCCAGTGCTGGATGCAGTTGGAGAGCACAAGGCCTGCACAGATCTTAAAAATATGACAACACAGAGACTTACGATTCACATTGCGCCTCTCTAGCCATCATAACTATTTTTTTTGTCACCATTCAGTTGCAAAGCTTGTGACAAAAAACAATTCATCACACATTCTGTTCCTCTCTTCACCCCTCTGGCTCATTTCCCCAAATCATTTTTGGATAAAGTGCCAATGTAGTTGGTGATGTGTTTGGAAAAATAAGCATCTTTTCAAGGTGATGATGACCCTCAGTGAAAAAAGGAAGGGAAGCCTTTGAAATCCTATTACCTAGAGGACTGCCTTATTGTATTGCTATCAGCAGCGCTGGCCTATCAGCAGCATGGCAACGGTTCCCAACAATTGCTCCCATTGCTGTTGTCAGTTTTGCCCGGGGTGTGGACATTAAACTCAATTTTCATCTTAAAGTGATTGCATAATGGCTGACGAAGCAATTCAGGCAAACTGCCATCTTAAGAGGGAGAAAAACTTTGTGTAAAGACCACATGAGCAACAAGCTTTAATTGTCTTTATATATTGAATATTTAAATAATATATTATAATCCATATACACACATGCTCACAAATTAATGCAGCAACAGGGTGATCAATCATTAAATTCAGGACATTCTGTTGTCTGACAAGACTTATCTTTACTGAAAAATGATGTGCACAGATAAAATGAATGAAAGAATGATTACATGAAATTTAGGAGTTTTAATACTTTACTCAGCTTTAATAATACAAACGCAGTATTGTGTTCCAGTAGTTTTTCACATAACAGAATAATAATCCTGCAGGTTCAGTAATTTCTACCAAAATAGTTGTTGACTTTACAAGTTGCAACATAAACATCTAAGTTAATGAGGACAAATTGCTTCTGTTCCTTCATATGTACAACATCCATCTTCACCTGGCCATCTGTGTCCTCGTAGTAGATGAGGAACTGCTCACCGTCATAGTCATAGGAGAAATCAGATTTTTCTACCTTCATGGAAAGTGGAGAGCTGACACACCAGAAGGGTTTCTTAAATTCATCAAGAAGTGTCAGACTCATGATGCAACAATTCTGGAGGGAAAAAGAGGGAGATATACACAAAAGACACATAAGTAGTGGAAAGGTGTGTAATATTTGTTTTGATGTTGTTCCATCTGTTTTTATTTTGTTTTTGACATTTTAAACACAATATAGATGATGAGAGAGAGAGAGAGAGAGAGTGAGAGAGAGAATCTACTGAGCTCACAAATGACAAAAGACTGACTTCCACCCCCTGTTGTGTTGTCAAAAAGCTGCTCTCAAACAGCCTTTGAAATAGTTGCACAAAAATAGCATGTGCAATTCTGCAGTATAGTTCTGCTTTGGTGTGTTTAATATTTTCAAAACGTCTGTAGTTCATTCATACAGTAACATAAAGCTTAGAAAAATAAATATTGGTCGACTGTGCTAATGTAATGTAAAACTTTTGTCATAAATGTGTCTGTAAAGCACTAGGGTTTTCCCTTTGTGAGAATGTAAACGTTAAACCTGGTTGTTTGATTCAATGTTTTACAAATGTGATAAACAAATAAGTTGGTTTTAAATTAATGAAGACCAAAGTCTAATAATTCTCAAAGACAAGTAACACATACATTTTGAACATGTGATGATGAAAAACAATCCATAAATGATCAATATTCCAGAAACAGTCCAGAAACAGATCAAAACAACACTGGAAAGCTCTTTACACTGTCAATATAAAAACCAGTCCGTTTAATTTTTGCTTTCAAAGCCATATAATTAGCAAGTAAACAAGCAAGCACAGTTTATTTGTAAAGCTCAATTCATACACAGGGCAATTCACAGTGCTTTACAAAAATAGAAAAAGAGTTAAAACAGTTAAAACACAATTAATTAAACAGAGTGGAAGTAACCATCAATAAATGTAACAACAGTTACCTCTACTGTGCCCTCCAGGGCCTCACACCTCCAGGGAAGTGTGATGTTGCCTGACAGAGGTGTGTGCTGAGACAACTTTGTTCTGCTAATGGCAGTCAGCTGGATCAGTCCATCACAGATCTGAGCTGATTTAAGACAAAAAACACACCTTAGGTTAGTAATACAGTGTTAACTCATTAGATGTGGAAAATTATTTTAGGATCCTTTTATTTAATATAATAAAGGATACATAAAACAAAATTAATACTCTTGGAAATTTCTATCCTGAGTCTGTATTCATAAAAAACATACATTATAGTGCACATACTTTATAGACACTTTAAAGTTATGATTCAACAGCTGAAAACTGTCAGTGAGTTCATTCCAAACTTACTTCTCCGACAGAATAACTGGGAGAAGCTTCCAGACATAATCTCGCATGAGGTGTTGTGTAGAGCGATGTGTAGATGGTAACCATGGAGACCATATTCTGGGTCTATGTCATCAAAAGGAGGTTTGACCACAGGCTCCACATAAGAACTGAAGGAAGAAAAAGAAAAAGCACAGAACTAAAAAACAAAACAAAACAAAATAAACCCAGTATAAACAGAACAAAAGAGAAATCCATTTCATTAGTTATGCAAAATGTATATGTTTATGGGTGGGATCATAAAAGCACGGTAATATTGTAATTTCAAAAGGAACCAGTAGAGAGAGCTATGTTCACACTATCCTGAAGAAAAAGGTTTACAAAAGAGTGATTTACCTGTTTTCCTAAGACGGCACAATTGCTCCGGCTCCTAACCAGGGTTAATTTTAATTTTCTCATGCATGTATATGTACATGTACAGTAAACTAGAAGTCTAATAAAATATTGCAGCAGTACTTTTGTTATGAAATACTACGGTTTTAGGTCAGCAAATGGCAAATATTTCAACTGTACTGTTTAATTTGGAAATAATACAAGTACTGTTTTGCATTCTAATGGAAAATATCACTGATATAACAAGACTGTATAAAAATCTGCTACTGCATCATTATCTCTACTGTGGTGGAAAAGTCTGTCAAGAGAGAACACAAAAGTTTAAGGCTGATTTTATGTCTGAGTTTCTTCACCCCTTGCAGAGAAGACCCATCTCTAACAAAATAACAAAAGCACAAAGCTAAAGTGTAGGAGGAAATGGGGGTAAGGAGGAGCACAGGCAGTGAGTTGGGGTTTTTTTTGTTTTGTTTTTTTTAAATAAAATACAAGATATGGCATGACAGATGTGATTCTTACAGAAATGAGGGCAAAGTTAAAGTCAGCTGACAAGTGGTCAAACCATTATGTCGATCAGGGGTGGGCAATTAATTTTCCAATAGGGCCATGTGAGAAATTCTGACAGTTATTAAGGGCTGGATCTATTCACCTGTAGTTCTGCACAATATGGATCTGTATAAAAACAGTAAACGGTCTCTAGAAAACAGAAAATTAAACAATACAGTGATACAATGAAAATGTGGAGTAAAAAATATGACTATTTAATGAATATTCACAAATACATTTTTGAAAACTAGCTCCATGTTACCTCTTTTCCCCTTCATGTTAACTTTACATGAATCAGCATGAATGCAGCTTTGTTTGTTTGTTTATCTCTGTTCCTTTTGTTACTTCAGTGAAGAAATATTTAGAAGTCCATGTCTTTTTCAAATCTCTGCATTCTTAATCTTTCTTTAATTTATTTTGGTGTTCGCTGACATCTGAATGGGCTGAAAGTGATCAACAAACTAATCAGTGCATAAACTTGGGTAGCTGAGGTCAGAAAGTACATGCAAAAAAAAAAGTTAATTTAGCAGATTCTACAAAATAAAATCTCTGATGTATATTTTCATTGACTTTTAATTTGCTAATGACCTCATGTGGGGCGGTCAGGGACAGCTATGGGGCTGCATGTGGCCCCCGGGCCTTACTTTGCCCAGGTCTGGTTTAGTCCCTCCACCTGACTATCCTCATAGCTGTGCTCTGTCCACTGTGGCTCACTGCTGCCATCTATGACTCATCAGTCAAACTACATCTGTACAGTTTGTTTTGGCTTCCGTATGTCAGAAGATGAAGACATTTGATTCGGAATATTTGGGGTTTGATTTAAGATACCGACTTAGATGCAATCATATTTAGCTTTGTGATACTATTTATTGACTCAGTGTATTTACTTAAAAAACCTCAAAAAGTCCCCCCACCCCCTCCTCACCATTCCCAAACTGCATGTTTCCATGTGTTACAACCTTGCTGGAAAACAGAAAAAGAACTGACTCATGAGTGGAGCAACAAATGTGACCCACCAAGCACAACCACAAAACATTCCCTGACTCTGAACGAGGAAAGTGCAGACTTGTTTCTTTTGGCACGGAACAGTCTATTCTTAAACTAAAGTTCACTTTCAACCCAGTTAGGCCAAGCAGACTGCCTTATATGAAGCCTAACCTTTCAAAATAGGGATCAGCCTGCTCGGGGAATGATTCTGACCGCCAACTGCCAGGCCACCAACGCAACACAACCCTGTTTCTGCTCATTCAATAGGCTGGATGGGATGCATGAGAAAATGTGGGCCCAGAGATTACAGTGCATCTCCATTTGGCCCAAACCACAAAGATTCTGAGCGTGAAAGGCAATTTTAAAACAATGGAAAACATGGCACCTTAAATACACACCAACTGCACACGCGCACACACACACACACACACACACACACACACACACACACACAGCTAATGAGTCCCATGAGAGAGAAAACACACATTTTAGTTGGGAATGTGCTAATCTGGTTCAAGGCGAGAGGGATACACACACCATGTGGAGAGCGTGCCACCGAGGGCTGATTGGACGGCAGAAATGTAAACACCAATCAGAGAGTGAGTAAACCGGGCCAATGGGCTGTTAAGAAGACGAGACCGCTCATCATTCACAGAGGGGTTTACTAAATGATCAGCGTCCTCCAGAGACACCCTGGTTTCCGCAGGAATATTCAAGAAAAATGGAAAATTCTTGGTCTGAGGATGTTTGAGACAGTTTCATGTACATTCAGAGTAAAGATGTCCTGTGAAAAAACTGTATTTTTACACAAAACAGGGACAAGCGGTGTTTTTGGAGAATGGAAAACAAGCATTTACAATATTTTCTTAATATAAAGTATCTAGTACAAAACCTGTGCTCTTCAAGGACTGTTCGAATCTCTGTATCTATGTAAAGTTCTAAAGAATAGATACTTCACTGAGTTTTAAAAGTCAAAAGCGCTCCGAGATGTTTTGTAACTCAAGAAAAGCAGCATAACTTTTATTCCGTTGGTTATACATTTGGGTGTAACCCAGTGGGGGAAAAAATAATTTAAAAAAAATAAATAAATAAATAAATAATAATCCATAAAGGAATACTGATTTATAGATTAATTCTTCAACAAACAAACAAACAAAAACTTGACAACAGTTTCATCGTTTTGTAAATTTTGCAAAACCGCAAAAAAAAATCTAAGTATTGAAATATCACCTTTAAATTCTGATCTATAGCCGAATTACCATAAGGGAAAGGGAAGTTGCAGCAAACAAAATGTTAACACATCTGTCTCAATCTGCTCCACCAACATTTAGTTTACTGTTTATTCAGTACTGTACAAAAGTCTTCAGTCACTAGTAGATGTGGTGTTTTAGCACCAGCATCATGATTTAATAGGATAATGTACAAACACATTTCTCAGTATGCAACACTGATATATAGAACAGTATTAAAAAGTAGAATTTCAGAAAAAGAACTTTAGTATATAATATTTATCACGACCTTCTGGTGTACTTAACTGATCTAATCTTCTCATCTTTAACACCAGGTTTCATTCAACACATGTTCAGTATTTATTGTTTCAGATACTTTTTCATGGTAACAGAGATAACACTAAATACGGACTGCTTCTTGAAGAGGCCATATATTTATATTAATATGGGCGGCTGAGGATCAGTTGGTAGAGCGGGTTGTCCGATGATCGAAGGGTCGGGAGTTCGAATCCTGGCTCAGACTGTCTGTGTGTCGAAGTGTCCTTGGGCAAGACACTGAACCCTAAGTTGCTCTCAGTAGGGACAGGCAGCACCGTGTGTGTGGGTGTGTGGGTGTGTGTCCGTAAAGCACATCCGTAAAGTCCACTAAAAAAACAGAGTACGGCTCTAAATAAACCAACTACAAAGCTTTAACCACAAATGCAGGAACTCTATCAACATTTTTTATTAATAAAAAAGCTGACTGGTCTGTTTATGCATAGATTAATTAATTAAGTGGTAATATTGCTATATTATAATATTGTCACCTTGTTTACCATATTTTTTGCAACTTTTACAACACTGAACCCAATATTTCCTTCTATTTTCTTGTTTTATTTTAATAAAAAGACTAAAAATGCCTAAAATTATACCTAAAACTTCTGCACTGATCTGTACGTACATTTAATGACTTGCTGTACGAGCAAAACTTCAAATGTGTGTCTGTGTTGATGTTTTGTGCTCTTTACAGGCATGACAGTAATTACATTTATACACAACATAATTAACAACAGCTTTTGTCAATTCAGTGAGTTTGGCAGGTCTTTCCTTCCTTGACTTCATGACATGATTCCACAAGAACATAACATTTATCTAGACTATAGTAGCATATACAGTAGTGGGGGAAAAAAAATGTTTGGACGCTCTATGCATTTGTACTATATTACATTAAGAATCCTTCTTCAGTCATTGAACTTTAATTATTGTTCCATTCTCCAAACCCACATGTTCCCTTCTGCATATGCACTGTTGTTTTAAGGTCGAAAATGGATCTTTAAGTAGGTAATGAAACATCCTGGACATGACATGTTGAAACTGTCAAGGATGTAGGGGTTTATTATTATTATTACTATCATCATCATATCTCATTATCTGAACCTGCTTTATCCTCACTAGGGTCACAGGTTTTTATTATTATTATTATTATTATTATTATTATTATTATTATTATTATTATCATCATCATCTCATTATCTGAACCTGCTTTATCCTCACTAGGTTCACAGGGTTTTTTATTATTATTATTATTATTATTATTATCATTATTATCAAACAATGCATTTGTTTGTATCTGTCTGATATAACCACTGCTTTTCAAACATAAAAAAAATTTCCCACAAATATTTCATGATATTTCAGATTGTGAAAAAAAAATTAAGGGCGTCCAAACACCCACTGTATATCTATTTTAGGTCTACATCGCTTTTAAAATGAGCACTTCGCTATTTTTGTCAATTGTCAAAATAATGACCAGACGACATTGTAATAAACATCTGTGATCCCTAAACTGCTTTTTATCTAGGGAAAAAAATAAATATGACCACAAAATTTAGATTTAAAGATCAACTTTTTGCTTTTCAAACCATAACTGTTAAGTGTTTTTGCATAAAATGACAAGTTCAACAGTGACAGGGTTGATACAACAGGAAATAGTAGGGCTGAACACACTGCCACCACTCTCTACCCACACACCATACACCACTGGATGACACACACAGGGAGTCAAAACAACATTACCAATGAAGAACAAGTATTGCATAATGTGTCCACAAGTGGTGGGATTACGGGCTGTGTATGAGAGTAAACTGCTGGCGGGCTGCGCTATGCCTGCTTTAGGCCTATAAACGCATCAACACGCCAAGCAAACAGAGCAGGGCTTTGTGGGGAAACAGGCGTGCTAAATCCTGTGTGTGTCTCTGGCGTGGGAGCTTCTGCAAACCCGGATGGGGGAGAGACCAAAGGGTAGCAGCGGGAGAGCGAGTTGTATGAAGATAATGAGATGATGATAAGTCTTTCTGAGGTGGAATTCGGATACGGATAATGAAGGATATAGATTAAGGAAGTCTGTCTCCTGAATGAAATCTGCACTTTTGTCTTCAAAAGCCTTCAGAAACAATGAAATGGAAACCTCGTCCTGCAGCTACAGTTCAGACCCTCACATCACACCCCACCCCCAAAAAAAACTTTTTCCACCTTCTCCCCTCCTCACCCTCCTTGTCTTGTCATTTTTGCTGTCATGAGTGTGTGTTAATAATTCAGCCCGTCTCTCCCAGTGTCTGCTGTGACAGCTGCAGGTGGGAAAACTCAGAGAGCGACGTTGAGGGGTTTTGTTCACGGTTTTTCCGACGAAGCGCTTCACTAGAAGAACACAAAGCGATGGTGTTGAACCTTCAGATGCAGAAGCCATTACTGTGAGCACTTTTCTACTCACATTGGTGGTTCATGCTAGCTATATTATACAAGAGCTGTTTCCAAACTATTCAGCTATTATTACTATTGATGGATAAATACAATTCAGAATTTATAGCTGCTGTTTTTTACCGTTTTTAATTTTTATTGTTAAGTGTTAAGAACAAAGTCTTTGAAATACAGCAGGTGTTATATGTATTTTTAGCACTTTTTACCAAAACCTTTTCACCGACTACATAAAGCAAATCTAAAACCAACAGTCATCGAACCCATAATATATTTTTATATATCGTGTATATATTATTTCCTCCGCCAAGGAGGTTATGTTTTCATTGGTGTTGGTTTGTTTGTTTGTCTGTTACCAAAATAACTCGAAAACTTATGGACGGATTTTGATGACATTTTCAGGGAAGGTCAGAAATGGGGAGATCTGGAAATTATTAGATTTTGGTGAAGATCCGGAAGAAATCCTGGATCACTTTGAAATTTTCCATAACATTCCGGTCAATGGGGAACAGCAATGTTTGGCGGAGGTCTGCGCTCTCCGAGTGCTTTTCTAGTTTTTGAAATTTATTTTTTTACATTTTGTTTTTTATTATTTTTTTCTTCACTTTTTTCCATTTGTGTCTTACTTTGTTCATATTACTTTGTTCATTGTATTATTTTATTGGTTTCTTGTTAATTTTTGTTTTGTTTTTTTTAATTGATCAGTTTTGTTGATTTTATTCATTTTGTTACTTGTTTTGGTTTATTTTTATTGATCACTTTGGTTGGTTTTGTTCATTTTGTTGCTTATTCATTTCTTGACTGTGGAAAGAAAGTCTCAGA
>JAPTYR010000019.1:11152211-11167166 GCA_029814505.1 Siphamia roseigaster | reverse complement strand
AACAAAGGGGGGGTGGGGGTTGAATCTAGAAAAGCTGTCTCAGAATGGAAACACTAGAATTATTTTTCCTTGATTATATGAATTTTGAGATCGTCTGGAGCCAAAATTTTATTTGATTAAAATTCGATGAATTGAGGGTCCACAGGGTCAAAACACAGTAATGTACCGTCAGAGACAATTAGACAGATTAGTGATTAGTGCAAACTAACTTTTGCTTGAGTTGGACCATAAGGGATTTTTCCAAAATGAGGCGATGCTTGATATTGAAATAAATATCGGAATGGCAATCAATTAAAAGTTCTGTCTCTGACAAGATAGGCTATTACTGTGTTTTAACCCTTCCCTCAGAGGTATCTTGCTGTAGGTACCCACCTCCTCATGAAGACGGCCTTTAATTGTAGTTGGGCAGTTAAAGCCTCCATTCCATACACCTTCCTTAACTTCTGTTTCCATTGGGTCACCATAGGTGGCTGTGAGTTCAGCCATTTTATTGTCAACATTTTTTTTTTTTAGCAATCATCAAGAGTATATGTAATAGGTACTTTTGGTCTCTAGTGTACATGTCTTCAGGAGTTAGAGCTAAAAGAAACCGACTTGGGGTGAATAGTAAATCAATTCCCAAAACTTCATCTATTTCATTCTTTTCCTCCCTCCAAAAAGGAAGCATCATTGGACATTTAGTCATGTTTTAATGTAAGTTAGATTGATAGGAAGCATAAGACCCATCAAGCCACTCACATTTATAGTAAAAGTGAAAGTCTTGGTGCTTAAAAACATAGGAATATCAGACTCAAGACCTTTAAAGCATGTTTTTATAAGTTTTTCCAATAGTATCTGAAAAGTGTAGGTATTTCCAGTAGTTGTCTAATAAAGGTGACTAAAATTTGTAATGGAAAAACAAAATTGTGTCTGAGGTTATTGAAAGTAAAAATAAATACAGATCGAACTTGATTTTCTACAGAATATGGAGTCTCAGAAAGTGTATGGAGTAGGATTCCAAAAAGACAAACAAGACATCAGATAGTTTAACTATTTAGTGCATAAATAAACATGCTGTTACTGAGAAAATAAGAGGTGCACACTATTTTAGATAATTGATTCCAATTTAATGTCATTTGGAGAACTTTATGTACATGAACATGCTTTGGATCTTCTTTCATCACATCCCAAATGATAAAATACATTAAATAATAATAATAAACTGTATCATTACTATTTTGTATAACACTGGTGTATAAATTTGTTTGAATGGTACTCAATAAAAATACATGTGAAAAAAAATTTCATTAAATAGGCTACAACTTGAGAAACTTTGGACAAATATTAAAAAAATCAGCTGAGACTTTTTGCACACCAGGATCGTTTCCCATGTGTTATTGTATTACCTGTTTGTAACAGGCCTCAACAAACCATGAAAACTGGTCAAAAATCCAATTCTGTGTCATCTAAAATCTGTCTGTGTATATAAAAATGTCAGATTTTTGGACCCATTATTTGACTGTTAACACGAATTTAGATAATACTGTAAAATCTACTGGAAGATCTTGTATTCATGAGTCGGTACTGTACCTTGTTGTCATTTTGCCTTTAGGCAGTTGGCTTTCTCTGTGAAAGCCACAGCTCGGTGCAACGCCCAACCAGATGCCATAAAGAGCTGCACGTCTATTTTTAGCTTTAAAAGTTGAATTGAAAAATCTGCTGTAAGCTACTTGACTCTGTGACCACAGATCTGTTTGACTCTGTATTATTTAATTGTACTTTTTATTCAGATATCCAAGCTTTTAGTTTGACTTTGCCACTGTGCTGACAGGCAGTGTGTGATATTACTCCGTGTACTATGAATAATCTGTTTTATCTGGTTTGTCTAGTTTACTTTGTGCTGTTTGTTAATGTGTGGAAGTGTTCATTATGACTTACCAGGGGACTGCAGACAAAAACAAACTTTTCTGGAACGACAAATGTAATGTTAATACGTAATCAAACTCTTACAGCTGAAGTCTATAATTATCCTCCAAATTGTAGCAGCAACTCAGATTTGTAATGAGATGCCTGCTTATATAGTTGTTTTTAATATAAAATTCCTTATTGTGTTGTTAATTTCCCCCTGCAGCCCTACAAAGAAATACTGTCAACATTTTTTAAAAATAAATTCAATGGATTTATAAAAACCGTAGTGTTTTAAATATTCAGGTGACCTTTACAGAACATCTTTATTCCATGTCTCCATGACCATGTTTTATCATCTTACCTCCTTAGGCTAAGTTTGACCATAAGAAAGTTGGGGGGGGGGGGAGTTTGGTAAGGGAGATTTCTTTCCAGGCTTCTATGTCAATTGTGATGATGCAGCAGGAAAAACTGCGGTTTCTTCCATTTAAGGAGGGAAGCTTTGGGATTTGTCCAAGTTGCTTCATTTTCTTGCTTAGTCTTGGCCTGAATACTTAGGAGTGAAATGTTCTCAGGGGCATTCAAGGATAAAAAGGAAGTTGATTTTCCGCAATTTTCAGAGAAGTTTTAACACATCATGTTTTCCCCTCTCACTTTGCATCCAGAATTTGACAAGTGAGTATTCTCTAATGTTACTGACATGCACCATGTTTAAGTTTCCTCTTGCTTTAAGTTGTTTCCCATGTGTTAGTTTCATTCATTTTCTAAGGTGGTGATTGTAAAATCTCTCTGTCAATGGCTTGCGGTTAACTGGATGAAAAGAACAAGTTGAGCATTTGACTTTGCTAGTTTTAGCTCAACACTTTTAAGACAGGAAGGTGAGTCATGTACTTGACTATAACTTACTTTTTATGAACACCAGGAAATGATTCCCATAATGAAGTAATGGATTGGACTCTACATGACTAAGTGCCATGTTGAATATTAAGGGATTCATTTCCTGTATTGCATCAGAATACTGTAACACCACAAAGCATGGCGTCTGTGGTGTTATTTGGTGTCAGCAAAATTTTAAGTAAAATCAGTTGGTTTGATTGCATGAACATGCCAGTTCTGTTTTCCCATTTTCATCAATTTATTTGATTTTCTCTTCAATAACTAGACACACACTTGTGTTTCTTTGCATGCTCATGTTTTAGATTTGTCAAGTACCGAATAATTCTCTTCTTTTCTTGAGATGAGATAAAATAAATATTTACTGATGACGTTGTAAGGAAGAGTTGTGAAAACGCACTTCTAAATTCTGTCTAATATTGGCATATGTCATGATTGTTTGAATGTGAGGCATATTACATGTCCATTAATAGCCTTATGGGAAAATAGTTTTAGATCAGAGTAAATAATGTGGGTGGGTCTCAACCATGGTGGTTGTTTTGGAAAGAAATGAAATATTTTTAAATGGGGTAGTAGTTAAATGACATTGCTGGTACCATTGACATCCAGCACTGTGGAGAGGTCTGAGGCCAGCATCAGGTTTTTAAGTTTAGTAAATTTCTAATGATAACATGAGTGTATTTACCCGTCTCTGTTAAAATACATTCTTGTATATGGGAAATATATACAGTGGAAGCCTACCAATATGTTTTTTTAAAAGGTTGATGCAGATATTTTCAAAATTTTTTTCATCCTATTTCCGATATCGACAGCTGATATTTAAAGCTGTTTTGTTTTAAGCACATTGACTGTAACATACAATTGAAACATTCAGATAATTTAGATTTTTATGCAACAATATTAATGAAATTAGTAGCTAATATATGTCCACATAGTACTCTTGACATTGATTGAACTCCAAGTGCTACCCACACAAGTGCCTAATCAAATGTCATAATATTTTTACTACTGATCAATTATCAGTTTTCAAAAAAGAAATTAAGGCCAATGTTGGGAGGAGGGGGGGGGGGGGTCAATATATTAGCCGAACAATATATTGGTCTACTTCTAATGTACAGCGGTAATAAATTATGTTTAGTAGTATAGTAGTCAGTGTGACCTTCATTTGCAATTAACAGGTCTTTAACCACTTTGTTTAGACATGATTTATTGCATTGTTTTTTTGTTTTTTTTTCTTGTAATGGGGTCAAGGGTCACTAAATACTGACTTAACCTTTATATCACATTTTGTTTAGTTTTGTTGTCTTTTAAAGCTCTACACATATTTCCTGTATTCTCTTGTTATATCTGAAGAAAAAGGAATGAGTAATTAATAGGTATGCCACTTCAACCCTGCAAACACAACAGATATTAGTCTGTGAAGGTCGAAGTGCACTTGTTTATCAGGATATCCCAGAGATGGTTTTATGGTGGGTCAAGGGAAAGAAAAAGTCAGAACTCATCAGAAATCTGCAGGTTGAGAACACCCTGGACAGCACCACAGGCACTGGCTGTTAAAACTTAGCAGACCTTAACATAAAGCATTATTTATTTACATTTATTAACCAGCGTATTCACTCAGACTCAGCAGGGAGGTCTACAGAAAAAGCTACGTAACTCTTCCACTTACTTAGCTTTAGGGCTTACAGTAATCATCGGCCCAAGTATTAGACACTGTGGATAGGGCAACTAATACTTAAAGCTAATACTAATATGATTACCAAGTATTTATATTCTCAAGTGTTAAGGATTATAGACACATCCCTCCACAAAGTTATAATTAGGGATGCACCAATCAGACATTTTCACCTCAGATTACCAGTCTTGACTCAGGATTTGGGTATAGGCTGATACTTATCCCATACAATTGTTTAATTAATCTGTATGGGAAAGACACGGATTGTTCTTTTAGGTATTTTAATCAACTTGGTTAAAAACTATTATAGGTTTATCTGCAAAGAGCACATCTCAGACGATATTTGTTTTTGTCAGGATTTGTTTTGCTGAACACTGAAGATACAATGGTTTACGTATTGTTTTACCAATATTATAAGGTGTAATATGACAACTTTAGAATAACATAGAACCGAAATTAATAGACTGGCCATTGTTACATTGTGTTTAGTCAGTCTTGTTATCACATTCATGCATCCCTAGTTATGGTTTAGAACCAGTGACCTACAGATGTCATTGTTCATGATTTGGTAGAAAATTCTCTCTTGACAAATCACTAACAATTTCATGTTTTAAAGATTGTACTTTTTTTCCTGCATGGATTCTGCCAATTTCTTGCATGTTGTTTGCAATGTTCTGGGACTGATTTATAGACTCTTTATTCTCTAGTGTGTTGTAATTGATGTTGTATTAAAGAGCAAATGTTGGTTTATGATCACCAACAAGAAGGACGCTTGCAGGGTTAAATATTAGCTTTTTTTGGCTTGGCACAGTTTCACTTTCACTTGCACAAATTTTATGTTTATTAGTAGTTGTCAAATCACCTCAAAGACCAGAGTTAATGGTCTTGCGTAATTTACATGTTTAACTAACTAGAGATCAGAAGGAAATAAAAGTTCACTTCTCATCTATTTATGAGCAAGTGGATTTACTAACCTGACATGACAATCCTTATCGTTTAGTCCTGGTTCGTATAGTGGCTACGTCTGCAAGGCCCCACACAGTCCTTCAAGGTTTTGTTAGTTTGCTTCTCAGAAATTAAATGTTGTAGATACTGCACCAATTTTCATGAAATTTTGTAGAAGTGTCTAACGTACACCAAGGACAAACTGGTCACATCAAATCCCTCAAAAGGGACAAAGGTTAAAATTAATTAAATTTTTCCTCAAATTGCAAAACATGTAGTCCTAAGGAGGATAATAACACTGTGATGGGTATGTGAGAGATAAAGCATGTTTCTGCCAAAGATGCATAATTCATTACATCTATACTACTATACTGTATTTTTAACTATTGTACAACACCAACTTGCTCATATTCATGTCACATAAATGTATTCAAAAGCTCTTTAAATATATTCTCATTTCTCTAAATTTTGCAAAGATTTTGTAATGGTTTATGGGTTGTGATGCTCATTTTATGTTACACTGTGGGTGAATGGTTCTATCATTAGTAGACTGAAGCAAATTCACATTAGCGAGTTTGTATCTTCAATCAAATACCTGATCACACAATGTTGAAAGGAGAAGGGGAAAAAAATCTAGGCTTGGTCCACATCTACTTTTTATGAAAATGGGTTCAGTATTTTCATAAATCTGCTGATAAAGAAACAAACTAACAACCTGGTGATTGTGCAGGTGGTAATTAGTTGTAGATCCGAGTCTAATTGATCATTCCCTTTTGTATCTAAACCTTCCTGCCTCTCTCTAACTAATCCAAAAGCCTCTACCTGTTATTCTCTCTTTTTCTTGCAACGGATCAAAGACGATGTCTAAGAAGATCACCCAGTGTTCTACAGTGGATCAGTTGGAGCATGATCAGCCTCCCAGCCGCTGTCAGGTAGATCGTTCTGCAAATGTATCAGCAGGCTGTCGGAACAAGGTGGACCCAGGCCAGAGGAACGGAGAGGCGGCTTCTTCCTCCCCAGAAAGCGGCAGCTTGAACGGAGATGGCAATCGAAGCACCAAAAGCCGTAGGCGCCGAAAAAGACCATCAAACCCAGAGAGTTGCACTGAGGGAAAGGTTGAAAGTAAAACTAAGAATGTAGAGAAAGCAGACCCCCGTGCTGGTTTGGTCGGCCTGCAGTCGGAATGTGCTAACGTCTGGTTTGAGCGGAGCATCTATGAGCGAGCTGAGAACCTGTACCAGTGCTGGTTGGTCAACTCCAGCAGTGGGAAAGGCCTGTCAAACCAGTCTACTCCAGCCCCTGGGAAATCCTCAAACTCTGCTTCGACTCCCACCACTGTGGCCCCTTCTTCCTCAGGACTTGCATGTCACCATGGTGATCAGATTGCATGCCACCATGTGGTCCAGGCAGTGTGGATAAACAAGACAACCTTTGACCAAGCAGAACGTCGTTTTGTCGAATCCATGCAACCATCTGTTCCAAACTCGCTGAACCTCTCATCCATTCCCGATCGCTCTGCTGCATCCAGAACGCCTGATGAGGGATATCAGTCTCTTGCCGCAACTCCTGCAACCCCTGTTGTCCAGCAGACAGCTGTTACACCAACATCCCGACAATCGATCAACGGACTGCCCCGCATCCCCGTGGAGCTGCTCCGAGATGTGTGGCTGGAGAAATCTCTGTATGACCGCGCCGAAGCGGCCTTCTACCAACACCTGTGCAACAACAACTCCTCCAAACGCACTAGCGGCACCTCCAGAAGTAGTGACCACCCTCAAAGCCTTGTAGAAGAAGAGGAGGAGGAGGAGGAGGACGTTATGGTGGAGGAAAAACATGTGGTCCCGCAGGGTAAAGCAGAAGTCTTCCATGCCTTGCATCCCATTCAAGAGGAGGAGGAGCCATCTGAGGTCTCGGATAAGGAAGAAGCGTCTCCATTAGCCGGAGTCTGTTACTTCCTTCATCCTGACAGTGAGCGGGTGTGGTTGGACAAGTGGCGATATGATGCTGCAGAGAGTCGTTTCCGTAGTAACAGTGGAGGAACAGCCATGGCAGTGAAGAGGCCAGACGCAGATGCCTCATCAGTTGCCTCCACCGCCCCACTGGGGGACAAGTATGAGCAAAACCCAGAGAATGGAGCTGCTCCAGGCGTTTCAGTTCCTCCTCATCATTTTTCATTTTTTATCTCATATGTTTCCCATTTTGCAGTTGTTTCAATGCGTGAATTTACTTATTTGTTTTTGTATTTTTTTCATTTGCCTCCTTTTTTTTAAAAAACTTATTTATTTTAAATTTTGTTTTTGTGGTTTTTCATTGTATGCAATGACTTGTTTGTTTTTAACCATTGTTGTGTTTTGCCAAATTGACTTCATTTAATTGTTTTACTTGTGTTGGGGTGGTGTGTTTGTAGGGAACTAGATAACAGGATACATGTGGTCAGATTTTGTAGCTAGTTAAGGGATCATTTTGTTAAATGTAAGTAATCCATATAAAGTTCTTTTTGTCTGACCTCTTTCCTGTTCATGTATCCCTCTTTTGTCCCTCCCTGTTCTTTCCTCTGTAGAACCATGAGTGCATTGGACTGTCTAGCCCAGGAGAAGATCTGGTTTGAAAAACCACGTTATGATGAGGCAGAGAGACGTTTCTATGAGCACATGAACGGCTCTGTTCAAACCACACAGGTAACAAGATCAATGTTGCTTCACCTCCATCCGAAGCTGACTTTGTTTCAGTTCTATTATGAGATAAAAGATAGGTAACATAGCTCTAAAGTTTTTTCAGAATTGCGTTGTCCAGTAGGAAGATGCAGTATCAAAGTGTGAAGGAAGTGATGTCACTGACACTAAAATGCAACAAAAGGAATGTAGTGTTTTCATTGTACAGCCTGAGGGACAAATGGCCTGGAAGAGTAAATCAATAATATTTTCAGTGATTTGCTGTTTGGCGTTTATGACAACAAGACCATGTGATTATTGCAATTCCTTGTGTTATAAGTGTTTCCTCCCTTCCTAAAAGCCTGAGCTGCTTGTAAAGTTGAGCTTCAGCCATGATTCCTGAAAGAACTTTGATCAAGACAGCTATTCCTGTTTAAAAATCTAATGAAGGAACATAATTCGTTGTGAAGAGTTGACCAGTGAAGGCTAGGTAAATTGTGCTGTTATTTTAGCCTGCACAATTTTCTGCAGATCTGTGTTGACTTCAAGCAGAGCAGTCTTGTGGCCTGAGCCATAAGGGTCCATGCACATGGAGGAGGAGATTAGGAATGTCCACAAAACTTCTGGAAACATTCTGGGAGGCTGTGTACACTTAATTTTTTAAAATTGTGTCCCAGATTGAACAAACTTCAGAACGCCACCATTTCATTTTTGTGTTTGCGACCTATAGGGTTCCCATGAGTCAGGGAATTTGTGGAATATCCGGGAATTTCAATAAAGGCTGTTCCGGACAGAGAAAGTCAAGGGATTTCATCATTTTGTATGTAAAGTCAGGGAATATCAGGGCATTTTATATTCTGCAGCCCCAAACCAAATGTGTAGCATATATCTGTGTGCGTTGTTTCTGTGTTTTTGTTTTGCTAAAATTCCCACTCTAAAAATCCCCAACATTCTAGAACTCAACCTGTGTCTTAGAGTTTATGTAGTTAGATATACAATAGTGTCAAATCAATGTAGCCGTTATTAAAACGGCTCATAGTGAAAAGTAACTCCATGAGTTTCTCATGTATAAAGTAACAACCATGTGCTAAAAGAACTAACTGTTGTGAATTTAGACTGCGTTTGGCCAATTCATGCATGTTAGGAGGTCAGCTCAAGGGAAGGACACTGGGATTGGTTTGACTTGTGAAAATGTCCTTTTCTGCTCTTTTGTTAAAATGGACATTTGTTTCTACGAAAGATCATGACACTTTTACTTGTTGGTCAGGGAAAAGTCATGAAATTTGAAGTCTGACTTGAGGAGTGGGAACCCTGTGAAACAATAGTACCCTCGTCCTATCTCTCCCTTTACCTAGAAGTGCTAACCCCACATTGCACAACTTTTATGATCATATGCCATGTTCTTCTGTTTTGGTGTAGTTCTGTGTAAGTGCTGCAGCGCCACTTACAGGCCTGGCATATACGCTACATTATTTTCTGTGGTTTTCGGTGGATTTTTGTCATCTGAGGCTTAAATTCACACAGTCATATAGATCATTAGTCTTTATTGCGAGACTATGACAAACCTACCAAGTCTATGTTTCAGTTGAGTTATATCTAAGGTTCAAAGAAATCCACGATTGCAGTAAAAAGCTGCCTCATGCGTAGGCGGCTGTGGCTCAGTCGCTAGAGCTGGTCGTCCATTGACCAAAGGTTTGGCGGTTCAAATCCCGGCTCAGACTGCTCACGTGTCAAAGTGTCCTTGGGCAAGACACTGTTGTCCTGAGACACTAAGTTGCCCCCAGTATGGACAGGCAGCGCCTTGCATGGCAGCAGATGTAGGTGAATGGATGAATGTGAAAAATCACTGTAAAGGACTTTGTGACCCCTTGTCTGTGAAAGGTGTTCTCGAAATAAAAAATTACTTAAGTCAGTGTGTAACATAATAATAATAATAATAATCATCCTCATTCTCATGTTTCCAAAGGATGTTGGCGGAAACACCATCTTGCAAGACATTGCTCGAGCCAGGGAGAATATCCAGAAATCTCTAGCAGGAGTAAGTATAATTTTTGATGCTGTATTGGAGCTGCAGCTTTAGACTGTACCTCCTGCTTTTTCCATTTATCTCCCAAACTAAGTAGAGGCTGAGCCATCAGGGTCATTTAGATTCAGCAGGTTACTCTTAAAAGGCCACAGTAATGTGATTTACGCAAAAACAGATTTATTTAATTCTAAGACGTTAGGTTTATGGTGTTCAGCTGGCATGCAGTTAAAAGCCATCATTCCACAAAAGAGGGGAACTGAAACTGGAAAAACAAGAACCTTTTTGTTAATATCATTTTTTAATATAATGTCATTTAAAAAGTTTGGGATACTCAGCAAAAATGCAAAAGAGATTACATAAATATTACAGAGAAAAACTTGCAAATCATTTATTTGGCAGCTAAATATAATTCAATAATGTACACCCCTTTTGTTATTTGAGTGAAATATACAGAATGTGCTCATTTTTACAAAATATGATTTATGTTTTCATCATGTCAGGTTTAAGTCGACTAGAATTTTTTTTTTTTAGTCTCTGGTCAATATAAAGAGACCAAAATGAAACATTACTTGAAATTACAACAGATCAGTAATCAAAAATTTCCAGTTTTATCATTCTTAGGTCCATAAAGTGCTTGTAAAGTGACGTGTCATTGAAGCTTTCTTCTGTAAATTCAGAAACCAACAGCATTTTCTATTTTACCTTGACCTTTGATTAGTGGTACGTGTAGAACTCCAACTGTCTGCTGTTGAACATGTCGAACCGACAATATTTAAAAGCATTAATTCCATTATTAACTCATGTCCCAGGTTCATGTCATAGATTTTATTTCTTCTGAATCGAATTTTTTATTAGTGGATGAATTTCTTAGCTCTGTCTAGGACAGGGTGATTTGATGAATACATTTTTATCTGCATTTTCCCCCCACTAATGTTTTAATGACCAAGATAAAAACATGATTCAAAAGTAGTTTCATTAATTGTGCACCACATCAACAAACCAGAGCAATAGCAAAAAGCAACACTTTCAAGGGTACCTGTGCTATATTTGTTGAGTAATAATTTGATTTTGATGACATAATCTTTATTAATCTCCCAATGGGGAAATTTTCAAAATTGATTAATGTCGTGGTAGGAAATCATTGAAGCATTATAGTAGATAATAGATTATATTGTACAGTTCTAGATGTGATAGAAACAGGGTTTATGCATCCTCTTTAAAAAAAAAATGCTCTCCCACTGAAAGTCCCTCATTTTTACTCTATTTTTGGGTAGTTTGGATTATTTTGCTGATGTACCAGGTGTTGTATATTTCTTGCTGTTCATAGAGAAATGGGATTTTGAGCCCAGGCCATGGAAACCTTACATTACTAAGACATTTGGGTGCTCCTCAGTGATTTTCACCATCATCCTCAGGCTCCTTGTGGATTCCTTTGCAGCCTTATTTGTTTCCGTCGTCAGCTTTGAGCTTGTATTTCTTTCAGTTCTGTTCCTCCTGCCCTCTCTTTTCAATGAAATCCCCTCCTCCCCTCAGCTGAAGAACACACTGAGTAAGAGAGGGTCTGCTCAACCTTCCCTGAGCCTTCAGTCCCACACTGTAAGTGCCGTCCTGCTGTGTGTCACTGAAACCCCTTCACCATCGGTTTTTGGCTGGTTTGAAACCCCGGCTTAAAGCGAACTCACTAATTTGGAGTGTGGCAAAATGCAGACCCCATTCATTTAGCTGTGTGTCACTTCCTTTTAAGGCTTTTCAAGTCGGTGCTCATCTTGCCAGCATCTGTGTTTTCAGCTGCTGAGATGGGTGCTGGGTGTGTGTGTGTTCGTTCACATGTGGGGTCTGCTCCGAAAGGCCTGGGTTTGATAAAAATGACTTTATCATCTTCTGACTTGTTGTATTGATTAGTTTTCTCTGTGTGTTTCCTGTGCAGACGACCAGCAGCGCTAACAGCACAGCTGAACAGGGAGAGCTCATCTCTCGTATCAAGAGCCTGGAGTTGGAGAACCAGAGCTTACACAAAGGTGGGTTTGTTTGTCGCTTTTGATCAAATATTAATTCAGTTTCGGTTCCTTCTTGCTTTGAGGTGTTTTGGTGTTCCTAGTCACTGTTGATATCATTTGCAGTGTAGAAAGCAGTTTGTGTTTGTGGATGTGTCTGGAGGAAACTTAATCAAGGCAATTTCAGGCAATTTACCAAAGATATAGTCGTAGATGACATCTTTTCATGTTTTCAGCTCTGCTCCTTTTGATTGCAGTGAACAGAGCCCTTTGCTTTTAACTAGAGTAAATGAGAAACTGGAGCTGTGTGGCTGCTGCTTCTCCTTAGCAGAAGTCTCATACAGTACTAGTTCTGTGTAAAATTGTTTTAACCCCTTACTGCCTACATGTATTTACAAGAATGTATAGAAATGTATTGTTGCCGTCAAGCAAATGCTGAATTGAGTGGAGGTTAATTTGAATATAGGACATGCAGTAGCTATGGTGCAAATTCGTGACTTCAGGCATAATGGTTATTAGACATATTTTCCAGTCTAAAGTATTTAGATTATTGTATTGATGCTACTATTCATCAGCTCCTCTCTTTCATCCAAACAAAACAAAAATGATCCAAAAATCAGTAGAATGTCGTGAAATTAATAACGCTGTCACCAAAACAAGACGAGGGGTCAATTTATGTCTGTTCATCCATTACCTGTTCACCACTGGAAAATAGAAATATTAACTGAATATTGTTTCTTGTCAGAAATGGCAGCAGAAATGATTAAAACAATGTATTTTTATCATACGCTTTCATCTTGTCTAACATAGTTGACAATTTTTGTAGTTTAAATGTTCCTAGGCTTATTCAAGTGGTTGCTGGGTATCGGTGAGCACGAAGGGCAAAGGGTTGAGTGACCAGGCGGGATGTTAGTGAGCTCTGCTTACTTTTTCACTTGTGTTTATATAGTATATCAGTTCATTCCAATAGCACTAGCAAGTGCTCCTTGGCTGTTTCAGGTCAGAACTCAAATATGCGGTTGCCTCTTGTTGAGTTATAGAACTGTGTGCTCAGATAACACTCAGTAGTTTTGGATAATTTTTTGTGTATGAAAGTCATCAACAAGTGCCTTCTGAGGTGTTTCAGGTTGGTTGTAGGGATTTTACAGTTGCCAGTGGTGAGAAAGTAAAGTTATACTGTGTGGTCCCAATGTCCTTTATACAGTTTTCCCAAGCCTTTAAATGCTTCTAATCCCTATAGCATATTTCCTGAGTTAATGGAAGTGGTTGCTACCGGATTGTTACTAGTGGTCTCTGTGATTCAGGAGTAAGGGTTTACAGCATGTTCTGATAATGTCTGTTTTTATCAGACCTATTGTTTCGTGATTCCAAACAGCTTCACCAAGTGCTCTTGATATCCTCAATAGGTAATCACTGACAGCCCCCAGTTGTGTAGTAGCAAGGCTATACATTCTGTTCTGAAATATTTTCTGTTGCTTCCTGAAGTGTCTGAGATACTAAGGTAGTAATAGTTACCATGAAATATTTCACTTGCTTAAAAGGGGTTTCAAATTGTTCCATGATGGTGGATAATGTGCTCCAAACGGCATAATTTTGTACATAATGATATTAGATTTGGTACATTTTACATGTGTTCTTGGTGTTTCAAGTACTATTAGTTCATTGCGTATTGATGTAATTCAAGAGGTCAGTTTTTCAGGAGGCTACCAGTAGCCTGTGATGTTGCTCATTTCACAGGTTTTGTTAATACTTAAGAGTTCATGGGTTGTGGTGATGGGTAAAGCAACATACTGTCTTATGTGTTCTCAGTGGTGGATGACCTAAGGACAGCACTTTCCAAACTGGAGTGTCGGGTGGCTGTTCTGGAGAAATCGCCTACACCTGCACCTGTGACCCCAGCTCCCACTCCTTCAGTTCCCTACACAAATGTGAGTCTCTTCAGGTGCCTTTGGAGGAGGATCAGATTTGGACTCTTTATTGTAGAGGCTGAACATAAAGTACTGACAGTATTTCTTTTGTTTAGGGCACTACTGTCCAGCAGAAGTCAAGTGCTCCTGTTAAAGAGGAGGAAGAGGATGAAGATGACTTTGACCTGTTTGGCAGTGATGAAGAAGATGAAGAAGCAGAACGGATCAAAGAGGAGAGGTTAAAGGCGTACGCAGAGAAGAAGGCAAAGAAGCCCACCCTCATCGCCAAGTCTTCCATCTTACTGGACGTGAAACCTGTAAGTTCACTCAAAAGTCAAAAATTTTATTGAACACTAAACACCATGACATTTTTACATCAAATCCTTTTATTCATTACCATGTACTCTTACAGTTATGTATAATGTCCTCCTTTCTCTGTTGTATTTTAGTGGGATGATGAAACAGACATGGTGAAGTTGGAGGAATGTGTACGCTCAGTGCAGGCTGACGGTCTGTTATGGGGAACGTCCAAGTTGGTTCCTGTAGGTTACGGAATCAAAAAGCTCCAGATTGCATGTGTGGTGGAGGACGACAAGGTGGGAACAGACATGTTGGAGGAAGAAATCACCAAGTTTGAAGATTATGTAAGTAGTCTCAGAGTAAAATCACAGTGATTTAGGTTTTGATTGGTCTAAAGGAAACGCACATCAGACCCGGTGCAAATGCAGTTTGTCCTGAGTACAATGGCTCCTTTCACACTTGAGGTGAACTCTTGGCACTGCGTGGTGATGCTAAATGTGAATTTGGAAATTTGACACTGATGTTATCTTGAACATCGCCAGGGGCAACTATTCCCGCTTAGATGTATCCATGTGATGAGACTGGAATAAATAAATGTAAGCTGCAGTGTTTCCCACAGATTTGGTGGCAATTTGTGGTGGGTCTACGCACCGGGATAGTGTCGGGGCGTCGTGATGTC
>JAPTYR010000019.1:11073608-11084094 GCA_029814505.1 Siphamia roseigaster | reverse complement strand
TTAAGGCCGTCCGTCATTTTGACGGGTTGAAAATTGGGCCATAAACCACAGCAGCAGTACGTCCTTAAGAATCTAGTGGCACTTTAAGAGAGAGAGAGGCAGAGAGACAAAGAAAAACAATGACGGGTGGATAATAGACTGAGACAGCGAGAGAGAAGCCCGACCTGACCCGAACGTAATGATTGACATTTTAGGTCCGACCAGGCCCAAAATTCAGTTCGGGTCGGGCTTAAAATCTTACCTCTACAAGTGAGTAGCTTGTATTTTTTGAGTGAATAATTTCAAACTTAAAAAGAAACACTCACTTTTTCTGTAGTTGTTTAATGTCTAATAATATAAGGCTGAATTTCAATTCCAGGAGGAAAATTTAATTAATTTTTTTAGAGACTTTGACTGTATCAGATCAGTAAGAAAGAAGCAGGCAGGTAATTATAAGTGGGTAGGGCAAGTTTAGTTTCTCATTACTGAGAAATAATGACGAAACGGTTGCTTCTACAAATCTAACTCCTCTCTGAGTATTAATTTAGTACATCAAACACTAGAATGCAAAAAAAAAAAAAAACCCAACCAAACTTGAAAGGTGTTTCCCTTTTCTTGCGTATTTTTCTGATATGTGCAAAAACACAAAGGAAGTTGCAGAGAAAAGACCTGTGATGGGACAAGACAGTCAGACTGACAGACAGACAGACAGATGGAGCTGAGACGGGCCCTGGGCGGCTCTGGGATCCAACATCAGTTTGTTCTTTGAGACGTTTACATCTGGTGCTGCACATGTTCCAGATTACGTGCCGTGCCAAGCCTCTGCTCGGCGTGGCCTCTAGCCATCGCCGTGGGAACATCAAAGCAGATTGCCACCGCATCCAGATGTCGATGCACAGAACACTGAGTCAGAACATAAGCGGGTTTTACTCGAGTCCCTGCTGCCTCCAAGTATGAATGCATGTTTGTGTGGAAAAAAATAATATTAAACTGCAACAATAAAGTGGGTCTAATCTGAGAATTCAGTGTCAGCCGGGGAACTGGAGAACCGAGGGAGGGTTGCTAGTTCGAATTCACTGAAACAAAGTCAGGGATGTTTAGTTTAACACTGTATGTGCAGAGTCCTGTGGTATTTACAGGAGCAGGATGTATTTACAAACCATGAAATGTATAGGGAAGTTAATTAAATTCATGAACAAATGATGACAGACAATGAGACAATTTAGATCCACATTCAAACTCCGATCATCATCCAGTTTCTTATTTAAATGACCATATAAACGGTATTATCCAGGGTTCTTACAGGTTTCTACTCGTTAAATTTAAGACTTTTTAAGACTGTTTAAAACAGAATGTAACGCCCAATTCACAGTCTATTTCATGGCTGTAGAAAAGGCCATGGAGTTTTATTCTGACAACGTGTTTTCTGGTTTATTTGGTGCACTTCCTTAGTTGACCTTAAGGGGCTCTTATGTTGACAGCGCTAGTTCAGGAAGTGACATCACTTCTGCCACCATTTTGTTATTCAGATGCCAGGATTCAGTTCAACCTAACTTGGCGAAGTTTACTGTTTCATCAAAGTCAATCCTGTGTTTGTGTGCATGAATGACAGATGTAAGTAACTCAATATTGTAGTTTTGATTGAGTGAAGTTTGTATTGGTGAATATTTTTGATCCATTTTTGTGTAATATGAAGTTATTCGATAGATTGCGTTAAAGTTGTGTAGAACCTATGCTGCCAATGTAATTTCAGTTCCAGTTACCAATCTATCTCTGTTAATGTCAGTAATGCTACAGACAGCCTTTGATTTATTGTATCTTGTTTCCTTTATTTCCTTGTGTTTAGGATCACGCAAACATACAAAAATGCAAGTGAATATGAACCTATGTTCCTGTATCTGGCATCATCTGAAGTTAATATAACAACAGTTCAATCAAGTGCTGTCGCGTCATCCTTTGCCTCAAAGTGCATTCCCCTTCCAACATCTGGGCTAAAGTAGTGCTCTGGCCGGCACTCCTATTGATTGTGTGTGGTGGAAAACTGAACGGTGCAACCTCTTATTCACATACAGTCCTACCCCCTGATATCTCCCCCACATTAATGGTCCTTCGAGCCGGATTTACATAACACTCAATCAAAGATGGATATGGAAGATGTTGGATTCCCTGGTGCACGCCCCCGACGCCCTACGCGCCCTCCTCTCCGCTATGAAGATTATAAAGTAGACTACAGAGGTCTTGATGCTCATTGGCATGAAGAGGAAAATGTGCATACTCACAATACCCCTCGTCACACACCTGCTAAGAGCACAGCTGTTCACCCAGAGCTAGAAGACATCCAGCATGAGCGACGCGTGTTACAGGACATGTTGGAGCAGTCGCTGCAGTACCAGCAGTACATGTCATCAGGCCTGGCAGAACCAAAAGCAGTCCGTCAGGACATGCTACAGCTGGTAGATGCTGCACGCAGCCTACAACAACCGCACCTGGGGCATGGCCTTCACCCAGCCACAGTGGATGATGATAGAGAATGGCCAGCACCACCACCGCGGCTAGGCAACACCGGAGAGGAACAGCCCCTGGTCGACCGTCTCGACCGATTAATGAGTGAACTGCAGCTACTGAGAAATGAAGCCCAAGCAGCCAAGCAGAACGCGGCACCAGTAGCCCAACCGCTGTCAACACCAGCACCTAGCCAGCCTTTTGGGCCCACCTACACCAGTAATAGCCATGGCACTACAGTTACCCAGCGACAGCGCCCTGCATGGTCCAGCCTGCCCCCACCTACACCACAGCTCACCTCCACACCATACGGCGGGCCTCTGAACCCCACTGCACACCACCTTGCGCCAATGCAGCAATCACCGCCTCCTCACGGTCTGCCGTATACAACCAGACTGGCGCCAACCCTCTCCAGGCCATCATACCACACCTCTATTGTAGAATCAGCCTATCGTGGCCCCCGTGCAACCATACCCAACTTCTCTCATCGAGACCCTGGTGAGTTTACTCATCTCAAGATTGCCTTAGAGAACCTGCTACCTTTTGATAGCACCGAAATGTTCAAGTATCAAGTCTTAGTTGATCACCTGAAGCTAGAGGAGGCCAAACTGATAGCTGATGCTTACATCTACTCCCAGACACCATTTACAGACACCATGATGGCCCTCAATGAGAAATTTGGACAGCCTCATCAGCTGACCATCAAGCGCATCGCTGAGGTGATGGACACACCTGACATACGACGGGGTGATGCAGTGGCCTTCGACCAGTTCTCTCTCCAGATACAGTCCCTGGTGGGAATGTTGAAGACCCTTGGCCCTGACGGTGAGGTGGAGCTCCTATGCGGTAGTCACGTTGCACGCCTGCTCAGCAAGCTGCCATCGGAACAGCGAGCTGATTTCCGCAGATGCATGTTCAGCCAGTCCAAGAGGAGTTACAACCTATACGACCTAGCTCAGTGGCTAAAGCATGAAGCCTGGTGTCAAGATTTTGACGGTCAGCTGTCTTCCAGAGGGGTGAAAGACAAGCCCAGTGCTAAGCTTAACACCCGCCCAAAGAAGCCCTCTGTCACTGTGCTGCACGGAGCAGACAGTACACATAGGGAGGCCAAACCTACAAGTGACAGCCAAGCCAAGGCCAAGCTAGCACCCTACTGTGCATTCTGCGATAACAGAGAACACCACTTGAGTCAGTGCTCCTCCATCAGTAAGCTCAGTACAGAACAGCTAACTGAGTGGATTAAAACCAACAAGAGATGCTGGCGCTGTGCCCGCTCCCATCAGGCCGCACAGTGTACCTTAAAGAAGACCTGCAACCTTTGTCAAGGTCGCCACCTACAGGCCCTACATGCCGTTAATACGGTAAGCAAGAGAAGCCCCACCCAAGGAACAGCACCACCTCAAGATGGCGCCACCACCTCAACCGAGGTGCTGTACCTCGATCGGCCAGCCGAAGGCAGCAGGGTGCTGCTGAAAGTGGTTCCAGTGTTCCTGCACCATGACGGCCGCACCCTGGACACCTTTGCCATATTGGATGATGGGTCAGAGAGAACGATGCTGCTGCCAGCTGCCACAGAGGCATTGGGTCTCCAAGGGGCTCCCGAATCCTTGCCACTTCGTACAATCAGACAGGATGTCCAGACCCTCCAAGGAGCCTCGGTGTCCTTCACCGTCGCCTCGAAGGCAAGACCCCAGACCAAATACCAAATCACCAATGCCTTCACCTCTGCCCGCATCGATCTCGCTGACCATACGTACCCTCTGGAACAGTTACAGAGGAAGTACAAGCACCTGTCAGGACTACCCCTCCAGCCCTTCAAGAGGGTTAAACCACTCCTCCTCGTCGGCAGTGACCACCCCCACTTGGTGACTCCTACCCAGCCAGTACGACTGGGTCCCCCTGGTGGTCCAGCAGCAGTCCACACCAGACTGGGCTGGGCCTTGCAGGGCCCCTCTAATGTATTATGCCAGCGCTCCAACCCCCAGCCCTGCCTCTTTGCTTCAGTCCTCCCTCAAATGACTGAGCTGATGAAGCATGTGGAGAAGCTGTGGCAGGCTGACATCATACCACTCAGGGGCAGCAAAGTGGTGACCCGCTCCAAGCAAGACAACCTCGTCATCAGCCTGCTTGAAGGAAAGACAACCCGGGTCGACGTGGATGGCATCCTTCGCTTTGCCACCCCCCTCCTGCGGCATAAAGACATGCCACGCCTCCAAGTCACCCCTGATGCAGTCCTGCCGAGCCTCAGGGGTATAGAGAGACGGCTACGGAGAGATCCTGAGAAGGCCACAGTGTACCGCGCCGAGATCGACAAGTTGATACAAGCCGGGTCTGTTGTCAAGCTCGACCCATCGGAAGTAACCAGGGGAGAAGAAGCATGGTACATTCCCCACCACCTAGTTAGCCACAATGGCAAACACCGTCTTGTATTCAACTGCTCCTTCCAGTATAGGGGTCAAAGCCTCAACGAATACCTCCTACCTGGGCCTACTCTCGGGGCATCACTGCTAGGAGTCCTGCTCAGGTTCCGGGAGCATAAAGTGGCCGTAAGTGGAGACATTAAGAGCATGTTCCACCAAGTTCGCCTGCTACCGGAAGACCGGCCTCTCTTGCGCTTTCTGTGGCGCAACCTACAGCAACACGAACCCCCTTCTGTGTATGAATGGCAGGTGCTGCCATTTGGCACCACTTGCAGTCCGTGTTGTGCTGTGTTCGCCATGCAACGCCACACAAGAGAGAACACCAAACCTGGAGATGAGGTGAGGACATCGGTAGAGCGATGTTTTTATGTGGACAATTGCCTGCAGTCTCTTCCTACCCCTGATGCCGCCAGAGACCTTGTGGACAGATTAACAGCGCTCCTGTCCTCAGCTGGCTTCATACTTCGTCAGTGGGCCAGCAACGTACCTGAAGTGATTAGTCACTTACCTGACAACCTCAGATCCAGCAGCGCTGACCTCTGGCTGGCACACGAGAAGACAGACAGTCCTGAATCGACATTGGGTCTCAGCTGGCAGTTCTCCACTGACGTGCTGGGATACAAATGTCGCCCTGTTCAGTATGACGAGCCCACAATGCGTAACATCTACAAGGTGCTAGCCAGTCAGTATGACCCCTTGGGCTTCATCCTGCCCTATACCACCAGAGCGAAGATGCTCGTGAGATGCCTTTGGGACAAGCACAGAGGCTGGGATGACCCCCAGTTGCCCCCACATCTCCTCCAGCAGTGGAGAGCCTGGGAGGATGAGTTGCAGTTTCTCCCTCAAGTCCGCTTCAGTCGTCCATACCTACCTAGAGATGCAACTGCTGCCGTAAATGAGCGAGAGCTTCACATTTTCTGTGATGCATCAGAGCTGGCCTACGGAGCTGTAGCCTACCTCAGGATGGTCGACACCGATGGCGCACCACACTTGGCCTTTGTCATGGCTCGATCCCGAGTGGCCCCCAGACGTCTACAATCCATGCCAAGGTTGGAGCTGTGTGGCGCACTCACCGGAGCTCAGCTCTCCAAACTCCTTAGTGATGAGCTTACCTTAGACATCAGCCAAACCGTGATGTGGACAGACTCCACCACAGTGCTGGCATGGCTGAGATCGGAATCCTGCCGATTCAAAGTGTTCGTTGGCACCCGCGTCGCTGAAATTCAAGATCTCACTCAGCCACACACATGGCGGTATGTCGACTCTGCCCAGAATCCTGCTGACGATATTACTCGGGGCAAGAGACTGCAGGACCTAACCCAACCCAACCGATGGAGCCAGGGCCCCCCGTTCCTCCTCCTACCCCGTGACCAGTGGCCAGCGGAGCCTTCAGGCGCCCTGGGAGATCCTCCCGACGCCTCAGAGCTACGCAAAGAGACCTTCTGTGGTGCCACCTCCACAGCTGTGAGTCAAGCTGACTTGGAGCTGAACCAATATAGCACCTGGAGGGAGCTGCTACAGGCCACAGCCCAGGAGCTACATGGGGCGGCTTCTAAGGACGGATGCCCTAGTGCAGAGGACTATCGCCATGCAGAGACTCATCTTCTCCGAAGGGTCCAGCAAGACAGCTTCTCTGACGAGCTTCGTCTCCTTAAAGTAAAGAAACCAGTCCTACGGAGCAGCCGTCTCTGTAACCTCTCTCCGGAACTTGACGAAAGCACTGAGCTCATAAGAGTAGGTGGGCGCCTCCGCCGGTCAGAGGGCCTGGACTACAACACTCTGCACCCAGTGGTGTTAGACCCCTCACATCCAGTGACCCGCTTGCTAATTCAGGACTTCGATAGCCGTTTGAAGCACCCCGGGGCAGAGCGTGTCTTCGCAGAGATCCGGCGCTCTTTCTGGATACTGCGAGGCCGAGAGGCAGTACGTCGTTTCCAGAGTACGTGTGTAGACTGCCAGCGCTGGAGAGCTAAGCCTACTGTCCCTCAGATGTCGGACCTGCCCGTAGCCCGTCTACGCCTCTTTAAACCGGCCTTCCACTCTACAGGCATGGACTGCTTCGGGCCATTGGAAGTCAAGGTGGGAAGGCGTCTGGAGAAGAGATGGGGAATAATCTTTAAATGTCTTACGGTCAGAGCAGTTCACCTGGATCTCCTCACCTCTATTGATGCCGACTCCTTTCTCATGGCCTTACGGAGGTTTATTGCCCGTAGAGGGACCCCTGCTGAGCTCTATTCAGACCAGGGCACAAACTTTAAAGCCGGTGAAAGAGAGCTACGTGAAGCTTTTACAGCCATGTCTCCTGACCTCCAGTCCCTCCTTGCCCCCTACAGAATCCGCTTCCACTTCAACCCCCCTGCTGCTCCGCACTTTGGAGGAGTATGGGAGCGAGAGATTCGCTCAGTGAAGAGTGCTTTGTACACCACTGTAGGCACTCAACCCCTTCAGGAGGAGGTCCTCCACACTGTCCTCATCGAGGTGGAGGCGATCCTGAACTCAAAACCATTGGGGTATGTTCCCTCCGACGTTGGTGACCCGGACCCGGTCACTCCCAACTGCTTGCTGATGGGGCGGCCCGACGGGTCCCTCCCTCAAGTCGTCTACCCCAGGGACGAGCTCCTGAGTCAGCGGAGGTGGAAGCATGCTCAAGTGCTGACCGACCACTTCTGGGCTCGCTTCATCAGGCTGTACTTACCTGGCCTGCAGCTCAGACAGAAGTGGCAGTCTACCTCGCCCGATGTCACAGAAGGCTCTGTGGCAATGATTGTGGACCCCCAGCTCCCTAGGGCCATGTGGCCTATTGGGCGCATTGTCAAGGTCCACCCCAGCCCTGATGGTCACATCCGGTCGGCAGATGTGAAGGTCAAAGACCGCACCTACACTCGACCTGTCGCCTGGTTGGTTATTCTGCCAGCCCTTCCAGTCGGTGAGGAGTCACCCCCCTCAGCCTTTTTCTTTGTTGCAAATGTACCACGTACATTTGGGGGTGGCTGTAGAAAAGGCCATGGACCTTCATTATGACAACATGTTTTCTGGTTTATTTGGTGCACTTCCTTAGTTGACCTTAAGGGACTCTTATGTTGACAGTGCTAGTTCAGGAAGTGACATCACTTCTGCCACCATTTTGTTATTCAGATGCCATGATTCAGTTCAACCTAACTTGGAAAGGTTTGCTGTTTCATCGAAGTCAATCCTGTGTTTGTGTGCATGAATGTAGGTGGCTCAATGTTGTGGTTTTGGTTGAGTGAGGATCACGTAAACATACAAATATGCAAGTGAATATGAACCTATGATCCTGTATCTGAACTTCATCATCTGAAGTTAATAGAACAACAATTCAATCAAGTGCTGTTGCGTCATCCTTTGCCTCAAAGTGCTTCCAGCCCTTCTCCAAATTTATTATTTTGTTTTAGTTTTCATTTTTGCTTATTTTTATTGATTACGTTGCCTGTTTCAAGTTAACATCCTTCATGTTTAGTCAAAATGAGACAATTTTGAGGCTTTTGGATAAACTGAAGAATTTTGTATCTTTATGGGTTAAATTTGGGTCTAGTTGTACTCAGGTTTTTGAAAGACTTGGTATTAACTAATGAAAAGGTATCTGTAAGACCCCCCGCCCCCCAAAAAACAGAACAAGTAGTCTCAGGCAGAACAAACCCCACCCTTCACAAACATTTTTTCTCTTAATGGACCTCTCCCTCTCAAAACATGAGACTATAGGTTTGACCTTTTTGTCAAAGGTCATGATGCCATTTTGGAGCCGACATGTACTTATCTGTCAACGATAGTAACTGAGTACTTATCACCACTCTTTTCACTGTTTCAAACATTTAAGACTATGCGACCTTGATTTTTACCTTTCAAGGCCACTCAAGGTCAAATATCGTGACATCCTTTTGAAACCCATGCCAGGTTTCTATCTGTCAATAATAGTAACTGAGTCTCTATTTCCATTCGTTTTTTCCCTCATAGTCCATTTTAGTTTTTAGGTATTGGTATTAGGACCTTTGACCTAGAGTCTTCAAATTTATCCTTCAAGGTTCTGATGTCAATGCACATCAACAGTGAGAGTAAAAAGAAGTTACAAAACTGAGTATACAGGAATGAAAAGGAAATTGGTGACCTTGATCTTTGACCTACATTCACTAAAATTTAATAGGATCTCTTCTGGACTAGAACATGACATGGGCCTTAAAAGTCAGGCCCAAACCAGCCCATTTTGATGAACCTGAACCTGTTATCAGCCCAACTTTTTTCAAATGCACGCTTATGGCATATCAGTCGAGAATGAATCATTTATATTGTACATTTTCAGTGTTTCTTCCATTTAACATAGCCCACTGTCTCATCATTTTCATTATGTACATGGTCAAAGTTTTTCTACCTCAGACCTTGCATTCGCTGGCTCCACCAACACCAAGTCACCACTGGATCATCTCTGTTTCACCTCTGCAACATCCACCTTGCATCTGTCGTGTGCAAATCAAAACATATCACATAATCGCTTATTTACCACACAAGTATTAATGTAGAGCCCGACCCGGGACCGATTCAAATGATGAAAATTAAGGTAAAATATTACCAGCTCTATTCTGGATAAATTGGATACAATAAGATGGGGGACATTTTGACATGTTCTCCCATAGCATCATATACCCTGTAAATTCAGGCTGGATGTTATTGGCCTCCACAAACCCATCCAGCCTAAATTTGAATTTAAACTGTCCCTATGGATCGTACCCAGACTATGAATTTCATATCATTGTCTGGTTCGCCAGGCTACCACTCAGGGGTGGATTGGGACCTATCTTTCCACCGGGACAATTTTGGCTGCATACCCCCCCTCTCCACATATTGTTTACCCAGCGTGCATTATAGCCATTTCCTTTAGTTCTTTCTATACTTTTTGTGTCTTTAACTGTTTGCACTGCTTATAATCTAATCACTACAATTACAACTTCAGATTTCCACCAGTATAATTTTTTGCTCAGTTCATGACATTCACTTTACAGGGAAACTTCAAATTTTGCTAACAATACTTTTTGCTTCTTTTGTCTTTACTGTAAAAAATTGAATGTTTGTACAGTAATATCTCTGTCATACCATCTTAAATCCATATCCTACCAAGCTGGGTGACTGACAAAACACCTCAAGGGGTAAGTGCTTTCATTTGTGACCAAGATCATACTTCTAGCTCAAAAGGAGACAACTGTGTACTTTATTTAACATAAAAGAGGAAAGTGAATGAAGAGAAAAATGTTGGAATAGATTTTTACTAGAGCGTTATCAAACTATATACTGTAAATATGGGCTGTCGTATGTAAACTGTCCTCGCAACATTTGATAATCGACATTTAAACACTTCAGTTCCGATATAATATGTGAAAATAGCAATTTAGAAAAGTATTGTTTTGTTTTTTAGCTCATCCGGATGAGCTTATGCCATGGTGATGCGTCCGTCGTCCGTCCACAATCCACAAAAATCGCTGCAAAAATCCACAAAAATCGCTCATTTCTCAACCGATTTCCATTCTGATTGGTTTGTTGGGTAGATCTCAGACATGGGCACAAAACTTATTCATTTG
>JAPTYR010000019.1:10877483-10891800 GCA_029814505.1 Siphamia roseigaster | reverse complement strand
TTCGTTAACATTGCGGTCAATGGGGAATAGCAATGCTTGGCGGAGGTCTGCGCTCTCCGAGTGCTTTTCTAGTTTTCAACTTAGTTTTATTTTCTTAAAATAATCGAAATGCATAATTTCTACATACAAATCTGCTTTTGTTAACATTCCTGTAAAAACCACAGTTACATTTGATTTCATCATTAACACAAATATCTTCTCAAATAAACAACTTTGCATTGTGTTTTCACTTACAATTTTTTATGTCGCAATTTTACAACTTCTAGCTGTTTGTTCAAATCATTTTTTACAGTGCAGCAATGGCAGAAAAGATGTATCATATGTTCAGAAATTCATCCATTTAAGTGTTAACTTCTCTCTATTGGTGTTTTGTTAAGTTTATTACAACTGATTAACATGGTCCTTCTATAGAAACAATATGTTACCCAATACGTGGGAACTCAGTCAGATGTTCGACCCAACCATCAGTCGTTACTCACATTCTGATGCACACACCCAAAGTTTAAAGAACCGCTAACGAGCAAACACCCATATTTAATAACTGTTTGCTTAAGGTACTATCAAGTTTTCCAGTCGTATGTCTTGAAAAAACAATTCTGTGAAGATGAACAGGTGCTGGATCCACGACATAACCTATAAAAACGTTGAAAATCACCCGAATATCTCAGTCATAACCACACTCGTAGCAGCAGAATGATCAGCGCTCTGTTCTTCTTTGCACTGCTGAGCTCCACAGTGGCCTGGGGGGTGAGTATGGGATGACTTAGATCCACTCATTCATCTTTATTCTTTGAGGCTCTCTTCATATTTGATGTAAGCTGATCCCCTCTCATGTGATCACTTCTCAGGACGTAGGCCTGTGGAGTGATGGGGCTGGGAGGAATGAGACCGGAGGTGGAAGCGGGGACAGTTGTACCTGTAACGCTTTCCTGCCCAGTTCTACTTTTCCCTTACAAGACCTCGTGGAGGTGGAGGAGACAGCGGTGGAGATCTCCCACAGAATAGAGCTGGAGATGGGCAAAGTAGAAAAAGATGCCGCAAGCAAATGTCACAGAATTTGAACGATTTAAGATAAAAATTAAAGACTAATTTCTCTATTTCAGGTGGAGGAATATGAGATCAAGTTGACGTCTTATGCAGAGAAGATTGTAAAGTTGACGGTGGAAATTGAAAAAATGGAGAAGAACCCTGATGCATACAACGATGCCGACATTGATGATGTTAAGGTTGAGATTAAACAAGTGGAGGCACTGATTAAAGAGCTGCAGATTTCCATCCAAGCCTCCACCACTGTCTTTGAGTCTCTACGTTTGCAGGTCAGTCTGCAGACACAACGTCAGACACAACATTCAACCACACGGCTGATCGTCTGATGAACAATGTATTTACTGTCAGGTCACAGTCATGGTGGGAACACTGGACAAACTGGAGAAGACCTACGACAAGAACCTGGTACTGGTGACACGTCGGGAATACATCAAGGTGCAGCTGCAGCTTGAGGAGTGTGAGAGACGCCACCAGGAGCTCTTCAACCCCAACATCGGTACGTTTATTCACGCCACTGTACGCCATTATACTATATGTTAGGTGCATGGTATCTTTGGATTTGACTAATCTGTATTCATTTCACAGGTTCTTGTGCACATACTGGCATCATAAAGGTCGGGAAGCCCATTGTGAGCCAACTAAATGCTCATCTAAATGCTGGCTACAGATATGGAGGCTGGGGGAAAGACTCAAAGCCTCTTCGAGACAGAGAGTCTATGTACTGGTATTCTGGATACAACGGTGCTTCCATTGTCGACATTAGGTTTTACTCTAACTATAAAAACCTCATTTTAAGAAACCCATTCCTGCATCATACCTTACCCAGCAACTGGTATGGTACAGGAAACAACTTCATCATTCGTGAAAATTGTCTGTATTATCAGATCAACAGTCCGTTCGGTGTAGCCAAACTGAATTTCACCACGATGAAGTATGAGTCCAGGGTGATCGCCAAGGCTAGCAGTGGCTTCTCCTACAGTACCTCTGCACACCAGAACTTTGACTTCGCTGCTGATGAATCTGGCCTGTGGTTGATGTATGCGACAGAGGAGTCCGGTGGCCGTGTGGTCATTGCAAAAATAAACGAGCCTTCTTTTGGAGTGGAGGAAGTATGGCAGACCAGGATCTATAAACCAAGTGTGAGCAATACCTTCATGGTGTGTGGTGTCCTCTATGCAGTTAGAACCATTGATATCAAACATGAAGAAATATTCTACAAATATGACACCAAGGCCAAACAAGAGAGCGACATCAGTGTCCTCTTTGAAAGGTTTCAGGATAAATATTCCAACCTTGACTATAACCCCACTGACCAGAAGCTCTACATGTACAATGATGGCTACTATGTTAACTACCATCTGTGGTTTAACCACACGGTTAAAGCCACCAGTGAGCCGACAGTTAGATCAGTGACTGTGAGCCAGTGAAAAATATTCGTATCTGATGAATAAAACAATCAGTTTTGCTTGTAGTTAATGTAGTGCTTCGTTTATTCTTCTGCTTTATTTGCCAATAAATGATCATAAGCATTTACAAGTGTGTCTGCTGTGTTTTTGTGTTTCCTCTGTTGCTTACTAATTTAAAACAGAATATAAGAAAAATACTTATTCAATTCTCAACATGGATGCGCCTCACATGGCTGCGTCCAGTTTGTTGTGGCCTAGGGAGCCACAACAAAAACTGTTATCTCGTTTGTGATGTTCTTGTGATGTATGCAAATGACAATAAAGCTATTCTGTTCTATTCTATTCTATTCTAGTACAACTCCATGCTTTTTCCCCCCAGTTACAGTTCTGCATCATTTGTCGTCCATTAAACACCAAAATCATATGATTAATATAACAAGGAAAAAACATTATTTGGCATTCAACCCATGGTTGTTTGAAGCCTGTTTATTGTTGTAACGAAGCAAAGCAACATGATAAAGGCTCAGTAGATTCTAGACATCAGTGTTTAATTGTTGAATAGCCTTGTTGTTAAATCAGTGAGATAATCAGGTGGATAGAAACTGAACTGTAAGACGACTTCATTAGTTTCAGGAAGGAGGAAGTTATGCTGAAAAAATACTCGAGGTCACATATTAAACCAATCTAAACATAGTCAGTATGCGGAAATGTGCTCAGAAAAGGAACTAAAGAAAAAATTGATGAGTCAAATCTATAAGCACTTACACAACAGAATAAAAATGTGAAAGGATAAGATGGAAAACATCTTCTTTACTTGTAACTATGGAATAGATCACCTATGTCTAATGAGGCACACCTGTAAGATTAGCTCAAGGTATGTCAGTAAATGCGGCATTTCATCAAGATGTGCAGCATTCTTTGGATGGTACCCCACCTTAATGCTGCCTGCTTGCCATGCCTCATGCATGCTCGACGACATGCAGAAGAAGCATGAACAGATACAGGTAGCCAATCAGCTCCAGCGTGTGCTTGTAAATGAAAACCAGTAGGACTAGCACTGTTAAAGGAGAATTCTGGCAGTTGTACAAACATATCCCATCTGTATAAGGCTACAGTTGTCTAAAGGGGTATACGCGAGAGAATTTTATTCGGGGTACACAAAGTTTGACACTTGTACGCATTTCCATTAAAGCGGGCAATAATGAGCAAGCGTTTAACCTTCTCTCAAGCCCTTAACGTCTATTAAAATGCTTTTGAGCGGATTGCCTGTGGTGTGTGGACCCATAGCATATAACCAGGGATGCACATAACTGGTACGCAATAACTGGTACTGGTACGTCCCTGTGCACTAACAGCTAGGGCTGTTGCGAGATGAAGTGCTTGTCCAAATCTCCAAGACGGAAAAGTCTCGCGAAGTAACTATTTAGGTGTTCCACCATCACCTCCAAAAAGACACCAGACTGAACTGACACCTGAGCCGCACACACACACAAAAAAGTGTGCACAGAAAAGTGTCTTCCGTGCATACTCTTTTCTTTGGACGAGTGCTCCTTCTCGCAACAGCCCCAGTTGTTAGTGCGCAAGGATGTGTCAATGCACTTGATGTGCGGCACAACATGCACCGCGCACACTTGCGTACCAGTTATGTTTATCCCTGCATATTAACACTACCTTTGAGAGTTGAATGTTGTCTAACTCGAAATTATATCACTAATGGCTCAGGATTTATTGCTAATCGTGAAAAACAGCATGATATGGGTCCTTTAAATACCTATAAATGGTCAAATCAGACAATGTAATAATTTTGCAGTGGTGTCTTATTTTTTCCAGAGCTGTATATCATTATGACTGTCACTGTTATAATTTTACTTTAGTTATTTATTATTATTACTATATTATTTGTTGTTTCTTGTAGTACTTTCTAATGTGTCTATTTTTTCACCACTGTTTTTCCTAGTTATTGTATGACTATTTCCTTATAATATTTCTTATACATGAGTACATTCGGTGTTGTGCTGCGAGTGATCCTCAATTTCTTGAGGGTGCTGCCCAAGGGATCAACATAGCTCTATTCACTGTCATCTAATCCAAGTACACTGGCAAAAGAGGCATCTAAAAATAAAATGAAAACACTAAGAAGAAGATTCTCACAAGTGAAATCCTTACAAACGATCTTGCTGTTCATGCAACAAGATCATTTAACTTTAGAATATTTGTTGAATTAAGATTACTAAATCCAGAAATAAGGATGCCTGCAGATATATGAACACCTAAAATAAGAAATTAACTCATAAAATAAGATTAGATGTAGCACTTCTAAATCTAAGCTGTTTTTTATTATTATAATAATTATTAGTATTATTTTAAATAATTTGCAGGGTAGTGTTGGGGCAAGAAAGTTAAGCACATGTCACAATTTGGCCAAAAATATTCTTTACAGAAGTCAAAACAGACGACAATACCCACAACCATCTGTTTACTAGTTTGCTGTGAAACCATTTTTTGTTTTTGTTTTTTTTTTTTTTTGTGTGTATGTGTGTTTTATTTTGTATCATCTCAGTGAACTTGTCTAACTATCCATTTTGGACCAGTTCCTTTTCAACTGGGAAAACAAAGTGAGTACATCAGGTTCCTAATACTTGTTCATGAGGGGATAAACATCTGCAGTTTAGTGAAAAATGAGTAAATTACTGTCATTAATTTGGAATTCAATGCAAAAATCAGAAATTTGGTCACCCCCAAGGGTTAATCATGCAGGCTGAATAGTAACAGAGTAGGACATCAAATCAGTAGAATAACACATTTGACCAGGTATGAGTGGGACAGTAATATGATTAGTAAACGAATGATGAAAGGCATTGAATGGAAAAGCAGAAGTAGAATAAAAAGTACTATGGTGGTGAAATACTCCACTACAAATCTAACTCCAGCAAAACGTACAGAAAAAGTAGTTATTAAGCAAATGAAGTCTTTCCAATCTGCATGAAATCACTGTGTTTATGCACATGGAGCTCATTATGGATACTTTATGTATAACTGGATAAATGCTGCATCATATCATGACTTTCATGTAAAAAACTCAGTAACTGTCAAACAAATGTAGTAGAGGGGGGAAAAAAAAGTACAATATAATACAGAAAAGTATAAACTACCACAAAACAGAAAGTACAAGTGTCCATCCCAAAATAGTAATTGTAAGTACAGTACTTGAGTAAATGTGCTGTTTAGATTGAAACACTGTGAAGAAGAGCCAATGATGGTGACTTTCCAGGAAAAAATTAGATTCACTGGCGTTTTTCTTAAACTTGCCTTGTAACATCTTGAGTTAGGATGGGGTTTTTTTCTTTTTGATTTACAAGAGAAAGTAGGGCTGAAACAAAGAGTTCTGAGGGTTGGACTGGTTCTGGATACTGATCTGCTGTTTGGAAAACCTTGCATACAGAAACTAAATCCACCGGGCCTAGCTAAAGTTACAGGAACTGGAATCAGATTTGTTTTGACCTTCTTCCTACTGCCAAAAATGTGTAAACTGGCAGCACGACGTGTTATTAAAACACTATCCAGGGAGACGTCTGTTTGTGCATCCATGTGACTGTTACTAAAACAAAACAAATGCAACAAAAGTAATTCACTCTGGTCCAACTCGGACTAAGAAGGACGAACTTAAGTTGTGGCTGCATCTGAAAACTCAGCAAAAAGCCTTAAAAGTCAATACAGAAGCTCTGAGAACCAGAGTACCCTACCACCACCACCCCCCCCAGGATCCCAACATATGATGAGTCATCACGTCAGCATTGCAACAGTATGGGATCCTTATCTCCCATCCTGACTGCGTGGCTCCTGGGGGCCCAGAAACACAAACAGCAGCCGGGCCGGGCCAGGCCAGGCCGGGTCGCATCCAGGCCTCAGATAAACAGCCCGACTGCAAAGTGCTGAGGAAGCAGCCAGATCCTGCAGGCAGAGGGATGACGTCAGGATGGGCATCAGGAAGGGAAGGACTCGGACCATGTTCAACCTCAGCCACAATCCAATAATACAGTTCAGCACGCATGTTAAAACACACTCAACGCACACTACTGTAACGCAAGAAAAATATGCTAAAATACACTAAAGTGCAAAGAAATATGCTGAAATGCACATTAAAAATGACGTAAATTTTAACGATACATAAACACATGCAAAAAAAAACCTATAATACACTAAAAATGCACAAAAAAAAAGCTAAAATAAATTTTATATGCCTGTCATATGCCATTTTATACCTGCACGTTACATTTTTGCTGCTGTAACTGAAAAAAAAATTCCCGAGGGTGGGATGAATAAAGTAGGTACTATTCTATTTTCAATGCAAAAAAAAGCTAAAACACACAAATACACTAGAAACACGATACAAATGCATGAAAAAATATGCTAAATTATATAAAAAACATTCAAAATGCAAAACAAAATAAGGTAAAGACACGCTACAAGCACAAAAAAGTACACTAAAAAGTACACTATAAATGGGGGGGGGAGATACAAAAAATACTATTAATAAATGCTGAAAATATGTTACAATATAATAAACAAAAATACAACTCAAATGTCATCCAGAGGAGGTAGAAAGAAGCAGGAAAGTTAAAAGTATTATTATTCTCATTATTATTATTGAATTTAGACTTTGTTAATTTTCTTCCATTTATCCTCAACCACTTAGAAGACAACAAGTGAACCATTTCATATCACTGCCAATCCTCTGATGTTACCAAATAAGTGAACGAATGAAGGGGGAATCAATGAACAGATCTTAAATATTGATATGAAAACGGAGCATTTCATTTGTGATATTGTTTCTTTTGCACTGCATTAGTTAGAGTACCGTATTCAGTATTTTTTGCCTATGGCTAAAGTTGATGAAGAAAAAAGTTAAAACAAACTACAACAAAAAGGTTAATCCATAAAGATGCAATACTACTTTTGTGGCAGTTCCCACATTAATTTTTCTCTCTTAACTTTCTTAAGTGATTCATCATTTATTATAACATTATTCTCTGTATTCTGCATTCTTTCCAGTGAAAACTACATATATTCCCAAACTAACTTCACTGATCATGTAGACCTTTATAAAAAGCTGACAAAAGTTTAGGGTTTTTAAATCAGAAACAGAGAAAACTGAAGAAATACTGACTTTTCCAGAAAACTGAATGGCAGTAAAATGTCAGTAACTGAACGTAAAAATAAGTGTGACCATTCACTGTCAGTGCGCTAACTCCATAGATTTTAATGGTGAATTAATGTTGTAACAGATGACAGAGTTTCCACGGTAACTAAGAAGCTTCTGAACGCCCAAATGGGTCATATCTGATGACTGTGAAAATATGAATAACTGTAGTTTTATACCAATTATTTTCATGCATTAATCGGATTAATGGATCAACAGGACTTTAACGTTTGAAATCAGTAGATGGTTTTGATCGCCTGTGGAAGTTTGTTTTTAACCCATAAAAACCCAAACTGTATGAAAAACATTTTGACATTACTGCAGCACTGCGCAGAATACACACTTTTAATGGTTATGAAGGGCCTCTCTGGATTATTTAACAAATATAAATAAATATCGCGAAAGAAGCTCCTCTTCCCCTTCTCTGGTGGAAGTTCAATTTGATTACCTGGTCTGATACGAGCAGAGGAACAACGGCCAAACCCCTCCCACCCCTGAAAGTGCTCTCTCACATCCCACCAAAACGCTAACGGCTGGAAAAGTGAGATGAAAACAGGAAACAGCTGTCGAGAAGCGCTTCGATCTGTCAGTGCGCTTGCGTACGCCGTCTTCTCTGAACCCCTTCCTTCCCTCCGCACGTGTCTTCGGCTCATTTACGCACCAAATGTCTGTCAGACCTGAGCCCATCACCACATAAATCTGACATCATCTAACAGAAAGAAAACAGCCACTGCAACGCTTTGTTGGTAAATAACCTGACAAATGTTGAAATAGAAGGAGGGTTTAGAACATGGGTGTCAAACTCATAGTGGGAAAAAAAGTTTAAATTACATGATGAAAATATTTAAGTCTTAAAAAATTAGTGTGAATACCACCTCGTCACAGTTATCAATTTCTACTGTATAAAGTGCCTGCGTCCTTGTCTTTCTTTCTTTCTTATCCTGGTCTTCTCAGTCCCCATACTCTGACTGCTGGGACTTTTTTCTTATGCCAGAAGACCAGAATGTTGGCATTATGACCAGAATGATCAACACAGATTGGTTTGAGTCTTTTTACCCCACCCCCTGAAGGGGAAGAGAGGGTATCATTTTGGGTTAGGTTCTGCTGTTTGTTTGTGTATTCAATTATCAGCAACTTTAAGTGAAAACTACTGGACGCATTTCCATAAAATTTTCAGGAAAGGTGCAAGGTGGTCTGGAATAGATCCCATTCAATTTTGGTGAATGTAGGTCAAAGGTCAAGGTCACCAAAAATGTGTTTTTGCAATGATGAGAGATAAGGCAAATCAGGTAAAACATTTGCGAGGGGCAGTTTGTTGTGCCTAGAATCACTTGTTTTTATTTGGTCTATCCGGTTTTTTGTACTTGTGTATATTTGTTTTCTTCTTTTGGTGTTCTGTATGCCCATTTGATATGTGATCGTTTGTGAGGATGCCACCTGGATGGGGTGCAGGGCAAGTTCACAACTTTTGAAAGAAATACTTTCATGATGTCGCTGTTCATATGGAAAAATAAAGATGTAAATAAAAATTATTTTTTTGTAAAAAATGTGAATACCATGAACCACAAACTGAAGTTTCTTGAGAAAAAAAATCAACCCAATATTAACAATAGTATGCCTCAGTTTATCATTTATGTGTGTTAGAATTTACAGATCACAAACAAAATATTAAAGCAGCGCTCAGTAACACAGAGTTTGTTTACCATGCATTACACCCTCCAAAGCTGTAGGGAGAACTCCTTAGAAAATAGGCGACAGTCTAGGCGGACTGTCGTAAACCTACCAGAGGCAATTTATGATTTGTTTTTCAAGAAACAGGCAAAGCGTTTGGAGAGACAACGGCGGTTCACCAGGTGCTCTAAGGTATGTAGTAAAAGTAATAATCAAAGCGGTACACACAGATTACATCATGATCACTGCTAACCTGCTCACGATTGCATACTACTCAACTTCTGCCCTCAGCTAGCAACATCCACTGATAAGAACAGTGGTTAGCGCAATTGTTTGTCAAACATGTTTGTCACAAGTTGTTACTTGGAAACTATTACAAACACCAAAAGGGACGAATAGCTTCACATTTACTATACTTTACTTTTATGCATCAGTCCCACACCCTTCACTTGCTCAAAGCTGTCACTATTCGGCAAACGCCCAACCGATGTTCACCATTGTGAAGTACCTCGCACGGTCTCTTGCTCTCTTCTTCCCCCTTGCCTCCTCCGACAGTTGTCTTTTCATAACTTTTTTCGTTGTTTTAGGTTCTGTTTTGGCTTCTGCCTTCGTATTAGAAATATGTATTCCAAACGCTAGATGCTAACTTCATTCTGCTGAGCCACCGAAAGCTAATGCAGAGGGGGTGTGTCCTGTCAAAAATCTTGCCTGCGCCGATTTAAGACCTGACGTGAAGCTGTAGCTCTCCGTGTTTGGCGAGACTTCCAAACCAAAACAAGCGTGAGCGTCAGACAACGCTGCAAGCGTGGTTTCAGGGTTAGAGACACCAGGTGGAGGAGAAAATGACACCATTTTCATCAGAACGGGTCAGTCAAGAAATTTCCAGGCAATTCAAGAATTTCCAGGCAATTTTATGACTATTAAAATATAATCCCAGACTTACTAAGTGCTGCTTTAAGACCTACATCCACAAAAATAACAGCACAACAGGGAACAGCATAGGTACTAACCAGTTTTAATCCTTTATCAGGTAAGTGACTATTTTTGGTAATTTCTGCAAGCATTACAAGACAGTGACAGCAACATAAAAATGAAAATAAATAGACTAAAAAATAAAATCATCCAGAGAGCCTCCAGAGTCTTCAACCATCTCCAGTGTCTATTTTCAAGCGCTTACAGCAATATGCATAATTACTTCTGCATTCGGTATTGAATTATGACATATTTATATTGTTATAAAATACAGTGGTTGGCGTTTTGGACACTCTAGCTGTTGTATTTCAAATAAATTGAGGATTATCGATGCTCTTTTTGGGGAGCGCTTTCAACAGCAGTCAATCCTGGTAGAGATAAAAGCCTGAGTTTTAACAGATCACATTTTGACATGCTTTTTGTAAGATAAATGTGATTAAAAAAAAAGCTGACCTTGTTATTGCTTTCATATGGCTCTTTATACTAAAATCAGAGCCAGCTATGACACAGTCTGATTTAATATATGGGAAGACTCATTTAGATAAATTGCAAAACATATAAAGGCAACATTTTATTGGTTTCAGTGATGTAAAGAATTATCATTCACACTCAGTTTTCAAGGTAACACCGGCAATGGGAAAGGAATACTTCAGTCATAATACATGAAAATATAGTGTTACATAAAACACACACAGAAAAAGCCACATTTTCATAACAGAAAATTTGATGAGTGAGCCCAAGTGGTTAAATGGTTAAATAAATATCTTGATACTCAAACATAATGTACAAAACTGTGTAAAAGTCCTTGGTGAGCATTACGCTTGTTTTCTTACATAAATATTGATAAAATGGAATTACTCAGTTTCTGTATTAAGATACAATATGGATATATAGATTGTATGTACAGCAATAAAAGTTTCAAGGAAAAAGCATCTATACATGGTATTCAGAGTCACCTCCCTTTGTGCTTGTGCTTTGTGTATTGGATTATTTTTCTGATGGTTTATACCAGGTTTCATTCAACATATGTCACATGTTTCTAATTATTTGTGCCGCTTTTTCTCATAGGGTCAGGAGTCACAATAAATAGTGACTTTAATCTTTAAAACCCATTTAATTCAATTGTATGTTGTCTTTAAAGGATGAGCACATTTCCTGTATTGCCTTGTGTATCTGAATACAAAAGAATTAGAAATAACCACCTATACTCATTCAAACCCTGCAAAAATAGCAAGGCTAAACATGGCCGAAGATTTTTGCACAGTAGTATATGTCAGAAAGTTCACTGAAACTGAGTGTAAGCTACAACAGTGAAGGTAAATACAGAAAAATGCAAGTCCAAAACCTATCAACTCTAATAATGTAAGCATTCCAATGTTCACACATGGCTTCATACAACATGACAGACTGAAACTGTGTCTTTTCACTTGAACATACTGGTATTATTCTCCAGTTTTACAGTTACAGGCTGGTTCACCTTGTACAGATAACCAGTAAACTGAAGTAAATGTTCCTTGCTGCAGCTGTCTTGCATGTTGTTCTTATCATCTTTCGACATGATGCTCTTCTAAAGGATTTAATTTTGCTCTTTCAGTGAATATCCAAGGTATGTTGCAAATAACCCTCCTTTAATTTATCAGCAACCAGTGAACTTTCATAGTTGTTTTACTTAAAAAACTGCTGATTATATAGGTAGAGGAAATAAAACCTGTTAGAAGTGATTTAAATTAAAGAGATTTTGAGTCGCACATGATTATTATCATTATAACACCTTTCTTTGCGGTGATTTGCAGTACAATATTTATTTTGCAAATTACAGATAGTGGTTATTTGGACTGGATTAGGATCAACCCCAGTAATAATTACAAATCGTCAGAGGTCTGTAGATAATACTAGTCCTATGCAAACAGGACTTTAGTGTTGATGACTCACCTGAACCCTTACCGAAACATCCCTATGCCATACTAACATGCAGCTTATTTCACACTATTTACGTCTATGATGTTGTAAATTATTCATTTGATTCAGAAGCAGTGCCGATGAATCTGTTAACCTTAAACTGGGAAAGAAGCTTGTGACACATTGTAACATAACTGTTGTTTTTCACCAACAGTTCCTTGATTGCTTGATATTAGGCTTACCTATAATTATTTTTAAACAAAACAATGCCAGTGGTGAGAAAAACCAATTAAATATTTTACACAGTACTCACAGTTTCTCCCACTCATTTCTATTTACCACCCCTAAGCAAACATAACATACACTCTATGCACACACCGACTACACACGCATGGATGTGTGTGTAGTTTTCCAATGATAACTGACATTTGGCCTTTTTTTAATGCCCTCACTCTCTGCTCCACCTTTATTTTTCTTCTGACCATCTATCTTCTTGATGCAGACGCACATACACATTGCATTATGAAGAAGCTGCATCACGGAAACTGCAAAAAAAAAAAAAAAAAAAAAAGCATGGGTCATGTCTTCTCTGAGGTCTCAACTCTCTCTTTTTGCTTACTATCATCACCAGTGAATATCAGTTGACAGTGAGCCAAATGACCCTCAGGCCGCCTGGATGTGTTACAGGGTTCCCAATGGGCCGTCTCCATGAATAAGAGGGCATTGCGTAGTTGCATAAATAACTGCTGCAGCCAGATGACAATGTTAACAGAGAAGAGAGGTCTGGCAGTATTATTAGGCCAAATGTATCATCGGGAGTGCAATGATGATATTACAGCGCAATTAACATAAGGTAAACTTGTTTTCCAATGACCTACAAGTTTCTTTCACCATCTGCTGCTTTATTGACCGGCTGCTTCCATGTGCCATCTGTTTATCAGGAAGACCTCATTTTTCTAAATACAATAATACACCCTTAAAATTTGACACAATTTCCAATGCTATCATGAAATATTTACAGACTTAAAAAATGGGATATGAATTACACAAATCTTGTAATCATACAAAAAGAGGATCAGTATCTAATAAAATATTTTTATCTGCCAACCCATTCTCACCTGATCTCAACCTGATCTCATAGCAAATACGTACCATTCATCACGTATTTGCAGATCCTGGCATACGTACTGTACTGGTACGTATTCAGGTACATTTGACGTTTCGAGCGGCTGTTGGATGCAGCTACGGTCACAGGGGGGTGCTAAAACTCTATACAGCTCTGACCTAGACCAGAACTGTATGCTGCTGAATTTCCGATCCAGTTTCATGGTTATGAGCATGACAATTTATTGGTAGAAATCTTGCCTGCCGTGCGGGAGACCTGAGTTTGGTTCCACTGTGATTTGTTCACAATTTGTAAGTTGCTTCGGATAAAAGCGTCTGCTAAATGTATAACTAGCAAATTTGCCATCAGTCCTTATTCTATAATTTTCTCCCCAGCACAGTTGGCCATGCCGTGGCCAATTTCAGTATTACTAACTGCCTGTAGTTTTAGCAGCATACAAATTCAGCAGCATAAAGTTCTGGTCTGGGTCAGAGCTGTATAGAGTTTTAGCACCCCCCTGTGACCGTAGCTGTATCCAACAGCTGCTCGAAACGTCAAAAGTACCGGAATATGTACCAGTACAGTACATATGCTAGGATCTGCAAAAACGTTATGTATGGTACGGATTTGCTATGAGATCAGGTTGGTATAAATGGTAAATTAACTTGTTTTAACAATGGATGTGAGTGATGTCACTAGTGGGGGATGGTTTGTTTACCTCGTTCACAACGTCCTGTAAGTGTCATATGATTGTTAGCTTCACACACTCGGGCAGGTCCAATGGTTTCAAACCAGAGCTTAGTTGACTCCTCCCACCCAATAATCACTTCAGACTATAGTGTTCCCAGACCCTTATCTGTGACTGAAAGAAGTAGAAAGGGGCGGGCCATGCCAGGCTGAGTGGGGAGGTGTAGACAAGTTGGAATAAAAAGTTGAAAAAAAACGTCTGAAAAACATATTATCGTTAGATTTTTATTATCATTAGATTTATATAATCTGTTTTTATTATTATTTGTT
>JAPTYR010000019.1:10356250-10369781 GCA_029814505.1 Siphamia roseigaster | reverse complement strand
CTGAGATATTAAATTTCATCATTTTCACTGCATTGTCAATGACATTGGGAATGGAAAAATGTGGCTGACCCCAAACTCTGACCCCGTCTTATCTCCTGGTTACTGGTCACGACTCTCTTCCACACCTCCTCTTTAACTCAAACGTCTGCAGACACAGAACAGATGCAGGATAAAGCAGGCGCTCGTCATGAACTCACACTGAAATCTAAGTGTTCAGACTTAAATTAAATCTTAAATCAGCTCTGTTTAATCCAGTTTAATCCCAAAACAAGTCGAACAGATTTGATTTAAGTCTGATTCGATCCGTCGCAGCGTTTGACAGCTCATTTCTGCAGTTTTGCCGCTTGTTTTCTTTTCTCTCTTCATCTCTGTCATACCCTCTTCGTCTTTTTCTTCTTCCTTCCTCATGATTCTCATCTTTTTCTCCTTTTCTGGTTCTTTTCTCAGATTTGCATCCATCTCTATTCATTCATATCTTCTCTCTTCCTTGATCTTTTTTTTTTTTAATAATTTTCTTTTTCTCCCCTCATTTCCATCTCTTTGACGGTCCCTCTTCTTCTCTCTTTTCCAGCTTTTCTGACCCTGTTGTTCTCATTTTTCTTTCTTTATCCTCTCTCTTCATTCTTTTTGTTTTTTCTTCATGTGAACATTACTTCTTCTTTCCCCTCATGTAATTCCACTTTTCCTTCTTTTTCCTTCCTCATCCTTTTCTTGTCACGTTTTTTCCTCCTTCTGTCCTTTACATCTTCTCTTCTTGACCTTTTCTTTCTTTTCCAGCCTTAGTTTGCCCTTTTTTCCTTTCTCCTCTCTTTCCTCATCTTCTCATTTCTGATTTAATGAAATGTACTGTTATTTTCTTCCTTTTCTTTCCTTTCCTTTCCTTCTCTTTTTCTTCCCTCATCTGTTCTTCATCCTTGATGTGATTAAATAAATATGATTAAGTAAAATTAATAAAAAATAAATTAAATTAAATCTATACAACTTTGCCAGGATTGTTTTATGTACATGAATAGGGATGGTAAGAAACGTAATTTCGATTCCTTCGTATGTCAAGTACATGTGGAGAAATTTACAATAAAATTGACTTTGACTTTAATATCCTCTCCTTTCTTTTACCATCTCTGATTCTACATCCTTTCTTTTTTCATCAGATTTTTTTCTCTTCATGTTGTCGTCATTTGTTTTTGTTTTTTTCCTGTTTTATGTCTGTACTTTTTTCTATGTGTTTTGTTTTTCTGTTTTTTCCCTTTATTCTTTCACACTTTTCTCTTGCTGTCGTCTTTTATTTACATCCTCCCCTCTTCTTTCCTGTTTTTCTTTTCTTTTTTTCTTCCCTCATTCTCTTTTTATTTGCTTGTCTTGCTTCCCTTTGCTTTTGGGTTTACATCCGCATCACCTCCTCTTTTTTTCTTTACTACCTCCCTCCCTCATAAATCTTTTCCACTGTCTGTTTCTCTTGTCCTTTCCTTCTATTTTCCCTCTATTTTTTCCTTGCCCTCTTTTTCTTTTTTCCTTCTTTTCTCCATCTGTTTTTTCTTTCCTCTTATTGATCTTTTTCTCATTTCATGGCCTTACTCTTCGTCAGTGTCTCCTCATTTTCCTCCATCTTTTCTCTTTTCCTGTTTTGTTCCTCTTGGTTTTTCCCTTCTCTCCTTCCATTCTCCACCTCCTCCTCTTCCTCCTTTCTCTGGTCTTGCAAGCCCAGCTCAGACTTGGTTCCAGGCCCGGTGCTGTTGGCTGGGCTCCAGTCTGGCATCGGCTCAGTGGGAGCAGGTGGAGCCCCCATCCCCCCATCGCACACACATACACTTTGTGGTCCCGCCGTATTTTTTAGCCCAAACCGTCGCCGCCACCGACATCAGCCCGTCTCCATGGTGATGTCCACATTCAGTTTTTGAATTTCTGCTCACGTCTGATTGGTCGGACGTTTTTCATTAAGACGAGAGCCGACCCTGGTGTTTATTTTACGACTTAAAACTCGACTCAAACTGCATTTTTCAGACCGTGAATATACACATGATTTATCATTTAATGCATTAATAATAAAAATGTTAGTATCTATCAACCCTAAAGTTGTTCTTCAAAGGGTCACTCACTTGTCATTCAGCCAAATGAGATAAAATGTTTTTTCATGTCTGGATATGTTTATTTTGAGAATCTTTATAGTGAGAAAATGTTTTATCACAGATGAAAATAATTAGAAGTCCATCATATGGTGTCACATTTCAAATAGCAAAACAGAACCTGATGTAAGTGACTTGAAATATAAAAAAAAAAAAAACAAAAAAAAAAACATTTTTTGTTTTGAGTACATTTGTTTCTGCAGGTCTTATTTTCTTGGTTTTGTAAATCCTGTGCTAATGTAGGGCTCTCTTAAAGATTAAGTTAACAAACATGATTTTGCTGAACAATTTGTATAATAACATGAAGTACTTTGACACATTATTTTGTTAAATATAATGGTGAAAATGTTTAATTCAGTTTAGTTTTTGTTTCGGCCCCTGAAATATTCACTGCTAAAAAGAATGAAAATCATTGGGGGAAAAAAGATTATTGCCAATAATAATAATCATATCCAAATAAGCTTCTGTTATTGAGTAATAAACTGTTGGTGCTTGTAGATAAAATAATTATTCTGATTCATTGCGTTCATGGATTTAAGGTAGTCTGCTATAATGCTTATGTTGTGATTTTGTGAAATGTTATTTATCAATTGAACAAAAGTTCAAAGATTAAAAAAAAAACATTTGTCTTCTGACTTTTTAGTTGCTAGTTTGTCCCAAATAAAATATACTTAAAAACAAAATAACACCTAACTTTCTGCACTGAGATGTAGTTGCTTTATCTGATTATTAAATATTTATTTATTTATTTATTCATTCATTCATTTATTCCACAGTTACAGCGTAACATATTATGTCAAAGTACAATATGCTTTATTATCCATGAGGAATGCATTACTTGGGCTCATGTAGCTGTATTTGATATCATGTGTACACACCTACAGTCAACTGCTGTCACTAAAACTGGTTACACAACAGGAAATACACATACAATATCCCACAACCTCTGTATCCTGAAAAAAAAAGGATGGGTTTTATAATAATACTATAATAGTACACTAAATGTACATTAAATGAAGAACAAGCGCAATTAACATAAATAAATAGAATTAACGAAAATGAATATAAAATAAGTATGAATATCAGAATCAGAAATAATGAGTTTATTCTGGGTTGGGAAATTATTTCACACAGTAATGCTCATATCCTTATTGATGATGGTCTTTTACTGTATGTAACTAGATATTTTTATTGTGGTGTCTGATAATTGTCTTGTTGCATGTTTGTGTCTTAATTTGTTGTAAATGTATCTGTCTTATTCATGGCCAGGGAACTCTTAGATAATCGATTCGTAACTTTTTGCAGTATTAAAAAAACAAAAAAAAAACTGTTTAATGAGACAAATCTGCAAATCATTTCAACACTCGGTTGTAATTTTGCAAATAATAAAAAAAATAATTTATGGGGAAATGCCGCCCCACAGTCTTTTCTGGTTTATACACTAAGGAATGAAGACATTTTCAAGTAGTTTATTTCAACATAAGTGCTGCATAAAAACATGTTTAAACTTAGAGAAAATTCTGCCAGTGGACTGTGGTCAAAACTAAACTCAAAACTAATTCCATGTTAATATCAGTATATGCTGTTAACACTTCCGGATGAACAGGTGGTGGCACTAATTCACAATTTAGAAAGAAAGTGATGCAATGTAATGATCGAGGCAAGACGATAAAATAATGATGAAATCCGACATGCATATTAATTTGAGACTGCTGTCAGATCCAACCCTTGTTACAGGCCTGGCACCTCCTCCATTTGCATTGTGGGAAAAACACGTCCATTGAACCTCCTGAAGGAAACAGAATCATATTTTCCTCTCAAGTGTTTACTTTCTTATTATTTCAAACCTACCACAAAAAAAAAAAAAAAAAAAAAAAATTATCCCTCCCACCCTCCCTCCCTCGCATGGCTCTCATCTTCCTTTCGTGTTTATACCTACACTATCTATACAGTTTACACATACACTCATCCCACCAGTCACATTTATATAAACCAAGTTATCACTCACAGCATATTAATCAAAGAGGAAGGAATGAACAGTCCTACAGAGGGCTAATCTGAAACCAGCCCAGTAGGGCTTACATCAACCAAGTCCAGAGAAGGAAGAATTTGCATCAAGGGATCCCAAATTTCTCCAAAGGCAGCATGCTTCCCTCTCACACTGTACAGTATTTTTTCAGGTGTGCAGTAAGATGTAAGCTCATTAATCCAGTGTCTCATTGATGGGGAGTTTTCAGATTTCCAGTTAACCAGAATGCATTTTTTCACTGCAGTGCTCGCAAGTAAAACAAAGTATTTCTTATAGCGGTTTACATTAAGACAGCTCATGTCCCCTAGAATCCATAGTTTTGGGTCCTGCTTAACTTGAATTCCTATTACCCTGGAGGTCACCTGAATGGCATGTTTCCAAAATGTTTCTATAATTGGGCAACTCCAAAGCATGTGCAGGAGATCACCATCCACCATTTTACACCTCTGACATGTGGATGGAATGTTATCGTCTATTTTGTGTAACCTGTGGGGGGTGTAGTATGTTCTGTGGAATATATTAAATTGAATCTGTCTGTGTTTTGTGGAGATTAGTACAGTTTGTGACTGTTCCAGTAGATGATGCCAATTTGCCTCCTCATAAACACAGCCTAAGTCTGTTTCCCATTTCCCTTTTGTAGATGTTTTATCATAAACAGGTAACCTTCCATTTATGATACTATATGTAGAAGATATTATTCCTTTTGCTGATCTGTATATTTTGTTACATAAGAGGTTTTCAAGAGGGGTTTCTTCTGTGACAACTGGAAATGTTTCTCCAGATTCCTTCTTAACCCAGTCTCTAACCTGTAGGTATTTAAAGAAACTATCTTTGGGAAGGTTGAATTTCTCCTTAAGTTGTTGGTAGCTCGCAAACTTGTCATTAATGTATAGGTCAGAAACTGTTTGAATTTTTCTATCCCTCCATCCTCGCAACATTGAGTCAGATATGTGGTGTGAGATGTTGGGGTTACCCCATAAAGGTGTTCTTCTAAGAAAAGAAATATTCAAGTCAAGGAGTGAATGAGCTTCATGCCAAGCAGCAAATGTATTCAGTATTATTGAATTATCTGTAAGTTTGGCTAAACATTTTTTTGTACCTATAAATGGAATATTTTTCAGAGCCATAGACTTCATCTCATGCTGTTCTATCGGGACCCATCTAACATCACTGTTTTCTGCATGCAGCCAAATCCAAATTGATCGGAACTGGGAGGCAAGATAATAGTTCCTAAAGTTTGGTAGATTGAGTCCACCCTTTGAGTATGGGGCCTGCAGAGAAATGAGTTTGACCCTAGGGTGTTTTCTTTGCCATATAAAAGGAGTTATAATTTTATTAAGTTCTTTGAAAAAATTCTTGGGGACATTTATGGGGACGCATTGAAATAGGTAAATAAATTTAGGTAATATGTTCATTTTAATGGTGTTAATTCTGCCTATAAGAGACAGTGGGAGATCCATCCATCTTTTTAAGTCAAGTTTGGTTTGTTCCAGTAATTTTAAATGATTCTGTTTAATTAAATACTCATCCAATTTGCCGATTTGTACACCTAAATATTTGAAACCACTGTTACACCATCTCAATGGATCAGTGAGAGTTTTGATGCTGCTGTCCTGTATATTCAGTGGTAGTATCTCGCTCTTAGTGTAATTTAATTTGTATCCTGATACTGCACTATACTCTTTGAGGCATTTGAATAGGGGGGGGACTGATGTGTGTGGATCAGTTATATATAAAAGCAGATCATCTGCATATAAAGAAAGTTTATGTTCGCTTGTTCCAAATTTAATTCCAGCTATGGCAGTGTTGGAGCGAATAGCGACCGCTAATGGCTCAATTGCAAGTGCGAAGAGGAGGGGAGAACTTGGACAGCCTTGCCTACACCCTCTGGATAATGAGAAAGTGTGAGACAGAATGCCATTTGTTAAAATATTAGCTTTGGGAGCATTGAAAAGTGTTTTAATATATTGTATAATTTTATCCCCAAAACCCATAGCCTCTAAAGTTCGAAATAAAAAACTTGGTTCAATCCTATCGAAAGCTTTGTTAGCATCCATGGACATTACCAACATAGGATTTTGATTTTTCTGAGCGGAGCTTAGTATGTGGAGCAGTCGCCGCACATTATCTGCTCCGTATCTGTTTTTAACAAAACCTGTTTGATCAGAGTGTATTATCTTCGGTACTACATCTTCCAATCTAAGAGCAATTAGTTTAGATAATATCTTATAGTCTGCGTTTAAGAGGCTGAGCGGTCTATATGAGTCACATTTCTGTTTATCCTTACCAGGTTTTGGAAGCAGTGTGATTGTTGCGATTTCCAGTGATTCTGGTAATTTTTTATTTTCTAAAGCTTCTTTAATCATGCCAGTGAGGGGGGTCAGTAATGTTTTTGAGAAGGCTTTGTAGTACTCGATAGGGAAGCCGTCGGGTCCAGGAGTCTTATTATTTTGTAAAGATTTAAGAGCTTGGGATACCTCCATTTCTGAAATTTCTGCATCAAGCAGATCTCTATCCTCAACCTGTAATTTGGGAAGGGTTATTCCATCCATAAAGTTTTTAACTCCAATATTATCAGCGTCCTGCTCAGTTTTGTATAAGTCTTCGTAAAATTGTTTGAATTCTGCATTTATGGATGATGAATTATCAAGGAGTCTGCCATCACCTGTCAGTATTGAGTGTATAAACTTATCAGATGCTTCCTTTTTAATTTGCCAAGCCAAGAGTCTACTCGTTTTGTTCCCAAATTCATAATAGTGATATCTAGTTCTGGCCATAGCGGCTTCCTCTTTGCTGGTACATAGATTATTATATTGCATCCTTGTTTTAATTAGTCTATTAAGGTCTTCTTTTTTAGTAGCAATGTAGTCCTGTTCATATCTTTTAATATCTCTTTCCAATTCAGCGAGTTTCTCTCTATTTTGTTTAACCTTGTGGGCACTGTATGATAAAATCTGACCTCTCATATAGGCTTTAAGGGCTTCCCAAATGTTAGCATGTGATGATGAATTTGAGTTGGCCTCAAGAAAAATTTCAATATTAGTAGTCATGTATGTAATAAATTCGGGGTCTTTCAACATGTGATTTTTAAATCTCCACCTGCGGGTTGTAGGCTGCGGATTGTCAATCTGCCAAGAGAGTTTAATAGGGTTATGGTCTGAGAAAGTAGCCGCTAAATAGGAGCATTCTATCACCGTGGGGATCATGTCTAGTGGCATCAAAAATATATCTATTCTAGAGTGTGTATTATGCATTGTTGAAAAGAAAGAGTAGTCCCTCTGGTTTGGATAAAGGTTTCGCCACACATCGGTTATGCCTATCTCTTTCATGCCTTGTTTGAGTGCTGTCGCTGCTTTTGACAATGAGGATGTTTTGGGTGATGACCGGTCCAGAAGAGGGTCTAGGACCAGATTAAAATCTCCTCCCACAATACAGTGGCCCTCAATTGTAGCCAATTTCATGATCAGACTATTAAAGAATACTGGGTCATCGTAATTAGGCCCATATACATTCACCAAGGATATCCTGTTCCTATTAATTTCACAGTCTACATGTAGAAATCTTCCATTTTTATCCTTGTCGACTGAATTTAATTTAAAGTTTAGGTGTTTATTAATGAGCAGGACGACACCTCTTGCGTTTGAGGAGTAGGATGAGAAGAAAACTTTACCCACCCAGTCTCTCTGCAATTTTAAATGTTCAGCATCAGTGAGATGACTTTCTTGAATAAAGGCGATATCTACTTTCTGCCTCTTTAGATATGTCAACAATTTTTTCCTCTTAATTGGTGAGTTTATCCCTCTTATATTCCAAGATACACATGTTAATTTTCCCATATAATAAATTCTCCATATAAGTGTCTCAGAAGGATAAGTATTGTAGTATTAAGTGGGTGCAGCAATGATGGAATATTGAAGAAGAGTATGATTTTAAGACTGGGTCTGGACATGAAAGTAATCTGAACATGAGTGTAAGTAGATGTTCGGGTTTTAGTGAGAGACCATGCGTAATCCCAAAATATTAAAACAAAAACCTGCCTAGTAGAACCCCTAAAATAAAACCACATTAGGTAGGTAACTCTCTTGTACATCAACAGTGGTGGTCCCAGCAACCGCTAGATTAAAGAGGAAAAGGAAAAAAAAAATCCACTCACATCAGCTCGCACACAGCAAGATTTCAAACTTTGGGCTGTTAAATGGAAATTTATGAGAAGATAAAATAAAGAAGCTAGTTAAAGTCTGATATATAACTGAGCAATAAACAATTTACCATTTCCCGGCAACGTGCACAGGTTTATCATCAACATTTATCCCTGTTATTGTGAACATTTGGAGATAACACACTTAGAATTAAATGCAGCTTGAAAACACAGCTTTTCTTATCAGTACCAATAGACAGTACGTGTGCTGCAGTCACTTAAATTAGCTCCATGCTACGCACTCGGAATGTCTTTCAGAAAAAGTTGTACCTCAGCCGGGGTGGAGAAAAACTTGACAGACCCCTGATGGTTGATGCGCAGCTTGGCCGGGTAGATCAGCGCGTACTCCATCTCCTTCTCTCGCAGCATCCGCTTCACGTCACGAAACTCGTCTCTTCTGCGCTGAAGTTCCGCGCTATAGTCCGGGAAAAATGATATCTTTTTGTTCTCGTATATCATCTCTCCCTCTCCTTTACTTCTGGCCAGGCGAAGGACTTTCTCTTTATGTCTGAAATTTAGGAATTTGGCGATAAGGGGCCGCGGCCTGTCTGATTTCTTCCCGATGCGGTGTGCTCTTTCCAGAGTGACAGGTGCGGTGAAGTTACTATTACCCAGGATTTGTGGTATAAACGTCTCCAAAAATCCTACAGCATCTCGACCCTCTGCTTGCTCCGGCAGATTTATTATCCTAATGTTAGACCTCCTGCTGCGGTTCTCCAGGTCATCATTCTTGTCTTTGAGGGAGGGGGGAGACCAAGATGGCGGAGTGAGCAGTCGATAGTTTGCGGGGTCTGTTTGTAAGAAGCAAAAACAAAGTTAGGAACATTAGTTCCTGGAATAATATGTACCCAGGGTGAGAACCTAAAGGTTGTTACAACTAATTACAAAACTGGCCCGTTTACCGCGGAGGAGAAAGACGAAAAAAAATCGAAGAAAATTGAAGATATGGCTAATCCCAAGCTACCTGTTAGCATCCCGGACCACGAATACACCGCGTCACCACGCGAAGCTACAGTGGATGCTAATTTAGCGGACATGGAAGCAACTGAGGGCGAGAGTGAAAATGACCGTACGTCGGTTAATAGTCCCAACCCCAAAAAACTAAAGAGAAGAGCAACAACAAAGCAGGTGAGCATTGAATGCGTGCTTGAAGCAATTCATGACTTATCACAAAGAATGGACGTGAGAATGGACGTGCTGGACGCCAAATTTGATAACATAGAAAAACGAATGCATGCAAATGAAAAAGAAATTAAGAATACCAAAGAAGAAGTTGACAGCCTAAAAGGACATGTGCAGACACTGATAAAAGAAAATAAAGAATTACAACATAAAGTCTTGGAAAGTGCCCGTTACAGAAGAAAATGGAACCTTAAACTTATTGGTCTCCCGGAAAAAGATCAAGAAAACACACGGGAAACAGTGATTGGTATTCTCACAAGGGTCATTCCGGTGTCCGTGGACAAGCTGAGAGAAACTGTTGATACTGTACATCGCCTGGGAAGAAAAAATGATGCTGCCTACAATAAATTGCCACGACCGATCATTGTGCAATTTGGCATGAGGACAACGAGGGACGAGGTCTGGCGGAGGTCAAGGGAAGCTCCAGTCTGCAAGGAGATGAACATTTGGTTCAGAGAAGACTTCTCAAAAGAGGACAGTGAAGCTAGAGCGAAGCTGTGGCCAGCGGTGGAGGAGGCGTGGCGCAGAGGAAGAAGAGCCTTCCTGAAGGAGGGATATGCTATGATAGACGGTAAAAGGGTAGATCCATAAGAATGATAAGAATAAAAGGTAAAACGGAAAAACGTAATAGAAACTTTATTGGCTACAAAGTAATGATATAGCACTTTCAATGTAGCTCAGGAAAGTAATTAGTAACTAAAACTACACTGGGGAACAAAATGTTAAGTTTTTGCAAAAAATGTTCTAGAAAACAGGCCCATTCCTGCTTGTTTTATTTGTGGTTCTTCTAAAACGCACTGTTAAGGATAATTGTGCAATATGTCTGTTCATTTACATTCTCTTAATGTTCGAGGCTTAAAGAATATTGTTAAACGCAAGGCCATTTTTTTATTTTTTAAGGAATGCAAAGCCAATATTATTTTTTTACAAGAGACACATTCGAGTAAAGACGATGAGAAATTTTGGAAGCAACAATGGGGAGATAACATCCTATATGCACATGGTACTTCACATTCTGCAGGAGTTATGATTTTGTTTAATAAGTTTGAGGGATCAATAGTTGATCATAAAACTGATGTGGAGGGTCACTGGATAATGGTAGTTACATGTTTACTTGAGCAGAAATTCCTTTGCATTAATATATATGGGTATAACAACAGGTCTCTAAACAGAAATATGCTTGTAAAATTGACACAATTGATTGGAGATTGGAAAGTAACATATGATGTAAGTAATGTGATAATAGGGGGTGATTATAATATTGCACCTAATTCATGGCTTGACAGAAAACCCCATAAAGGATCCCAACCAATGTATAATGAAATAATCAATGACTTTTGCATTTCAAATAATGTAGTTGATTACTGGAGAATGGAAAACCCTGATGTTGAAAATTATACATGGATAAGCCCAGCTGATCCAAATTTAGGCTCAAGATTAGATTATTGGCTGGTGTCTCAGTCAGTAACAAACTGGATAACTAAGTGTGAAAATCAAATGTCGCCACTGACCGATCACTGTAACATTACTCTATACTTGGAATTGATAACTCAAAAAGGTCATTCAAAAAATGTATGGAAATGTAATAATTCTCTGCTAACTAACAAACATTTCTGTAGTCAAGTCAAAATAATAATAGAGGAAATAAGTAGGATGGACTCTTCAAACATAAACAAATGGGAATGGTTCAAATACAGGGTGAAACAACAAGCCATTGAAACAGGGAAAATAATCACTGAGGAGAGAAGAAGAAAACAAAAAACATTAGTAGAGGAAATAATTTCAATCAGTGAAAATCCAAATTTAAATGAAGACGAGACAGAACGTTTACATTCCCTAAAAAAACAATTAGATGACATTTATCTAGAGAAAGCAAAGGGTGCATTTGTAAGATCCAAAGCCAAATGGATCGAACAAGGTGAAAAAAATTCCTCTTATTTTTATAATTTAGAGAAACGAAGACAAGCTAAAAAGAGAATAGTCAAATTGAAGAAAGGTGATAGGGTGATTCAAGGCTCCAATTTCATAATAAATGTAGTACATGAGTTTTATAGTAATCCATATAAGAAAAAAATTAAAAAAGATAAATGTGATGTCCTTATAAATGAAATAAGAAGTAAAATTAACAGGTTATCAGAAATTGATAAAAAAATATTGGAAGAAGACTTAACACTAGTAGAAATTGAAATTGCTTTAAAACAAATGAAGAACTCAAAATCGCCAGGCATAGATGGAATTAAAATTGAATTTATTAAGGCTTTTTGGCTTGACATAAAAGATTTATTATTTAATGCTTATCTAGACTGTATACAACAAGACCAATTATCTCCTACAATGAAAACTGGACTGATTACTTTGTTACCTAAACCTAATAAGGACCTATTGTATCTTGATAACTGGAGACCGATAACATTGTTATGTAATGACTATAAATTATTAGCCCTGGTTTATGCAAACAGAATTAAAGGAGTCTTGGAAAAATTAGTTGATGAATGTCAGTCAGCGTTCATAAAAGGTAGACATATTCATAATAATATTAGGTTAGTTTTGGACTTATTAGATTACCATACTTTTGAGGACACTGAAAATTTGATACTATTTGTGGATTTTTTTAAGGCATTTGACTCAATTGAACACAACTTTTTGCTGGAAACCCTAAAAGCTTTTGGTTTTGGGGATAAATTTATTCGAATCATTAATATGTTTCATAAGGAAATATATAGTTATGTTTTATTGCACCCAGGTCTAACTCCAAGGATAAATGTTTCATGTGGAATAAGGCAAGGTTGCCCAATTTCCCCCAAACTTTTTATTCTGTGTACACAACTAATGGCTTCCTTAATAATAAATAATCCGGGTGTTGAGGGTATTAAACTACATGATTATGAATTCAAAATAAGCCAATTCGCAGATGATACAGTGTTGTTTCTGAAAGACAAATCAACTCTCAAGTCAGCGTTAAATGTCATCTCATTGTTTTCCGAGGCTTCAGGCCTTCACCTCAATTTAAAAAAATGTGAACTATTACCACTTTATGAATGTAATGCTACATGTATAGAGTCGATACCGGTGAAAAGAGAAGTAAAGTATTTAGGGCTCCACATAATCAAAGATGGGAAAATGCGAGAATCTATAAACATTAAACAGACGACGGAAAATATTTCAAAAAAATTAAATCATTGGCTGTCAAGAGATCTAACAATAATAGGAAGGAATCTATTATCCAAATCGGAAGGAATTTCTAGGATGGTTTACCCCAGTTACTCTCTGTATATCTCTCCTCAGAATATTAAAAGAACCAATTCAATCATTTATCAATTTATTTGGAGAAATAAAACACATTATGTAAAAAAATCACAACTAGTCAAAGAATATAAGAAAGGTGGATTAAAAACTATTGATTTTGAGGCCATGGTTGGAACCTTTAGAATAAATTGGATTAAACATTTTTTAAATACACCTAGCACTATATGGTTTAAAATCCCCAAAAACATTTTTGATAAAGTTGGTGGTTTAAGTTTTCTTTTAAGATGTGACTTTGAAATCTCTAAATTACCCATAAAATTATCTGATTATCACAAACAAGTTCTACATTATTGGAAGATGGTCTTTGCCCATAACTTCACACCACATGGCTCCACCTTGTGGAACAATAGAGTAATAACGATAAATAGAAAATCCTTATTTATTAAAAAATGGTATGACAACAAAATAATATTTATCACAGATTTATTAGATGCCAATGGCCAATTTCTGACTCTGGCAGAATTTGAAAATAAATATAATCTAAAAAGTTCAGTTAGAGAATATAGAAAGGTATGTGAAGCAGTTCCAGTAGCCCTACTGAATTTAATTCAAAGCTATTTAAAATATCATAAAGGAACAGCAGCACTACCTAAAATCCAATTGAACCATGTTTCCTTGAATGACAAAAAATGTAATAATAAAATAATAAATGGATTATTTAAAAGTAAATTATTCCATGGTTTTGAAACTGAA
>JAPTYR010000019.1:10336241-10347343 GCA_029814505.1 Siphamia roseigaster | reverse complement strand
GAGTCATAAATCAGATGTTTCCTTAAGGCACAGCATTTGTCATACATGCAGCCCTGGGGCCAAAACCAGCTTAGGTCAATTCAAAAGTGGGTCAAATCAGTTTTGACTTTTATTTTTACTATCATGATAATCAATAAATAAAGAAAAGTGCAAATGTCTCTTGTTTTTGTGTAAGAAGTTAAATTACACAAATATAGCCTTCCACAAAAAATATGAATAATCTTAAATTTCTGAATAGATGTAACATTTTACCAATATTCTGCCTGTTACTATTATCTGTAGATCCACTGTGATTTGGTAGCTGCATGGACATGTATATAAACGATAAACCAGATGTATCCCTCTTCCAACAGGGTTAGGGTTATGAAGCTCTGCAGAAGACTGATAATGACCATCAGGTGTGCAGGAAGAGAGACATCTAAAACATGCAGGACCAGGGTTGGCCACCCCTGAATTAAGGCATAATATTCAAGAAATTGTACTTGGTTTTTCTTAACAATTTTCTGGTTGTTTATGTTACATTCAAGTACAGTTCGTAGATGTAAATATTTTCATTACGGAATTTGACTTCTTCATTTAAAAACATAAGAGAGCATTACGTATAAGTTCTCATTTCACTGCTCTGGGCCCCATTATAACATATTGTGGCCCCTGAACTAAAATGAGTTTGACAGCCCAGGTTTAAGATACAGAACTGAACTTGTGGAAGGTTTTCCCAGTACTTTTAAGTGAAAGTATCCGATTACTTCTTCCTCTTGTAGTCATGTCTTGTACAAACATTCTCTGGATCATTTACATCCCTGTAAACCTGCTCATTTCCTTACTTTGAGTTGAATTGTTTATTTAAAGTGTGATTTGGGTAACTGTGTCATGATCAGGGTTTTTTTGGTCGTGTTGTGGCGGATCAGGTGCCGGTCAGTCCCGGTCGCTCCGCTGCAGAGCCCCGCTCCTCCTCCGCTTCTGCACCGACAGCACTTTCCGTTCACCTCCTTCACACTCACATGCACGGCGGTCGCGTCGCAGCGCAGCGTTCCTCACACGTCCACGCGGAGGACGGGGCCATGTGCAGCGGCCATAAATCAATCACCTCCGCCTCCTCCGGTGCCGGTACCGTGGCAGCCCCCGTCCACTGAGCTCCCCGGGACGCAGCGCTCCCATCCGGCTGCCGCTGCTGCAGGATGCGCACCGTATGCTCCTGTCCCATTCACTGCGAAGGGGGGCTGATCCGTGCCGTACCGGGTTACACACCGAGCTGAACCGGGTTATGTGGATCCTGCGGGGGCGGGAAGGAGGAGGAGGACGAAAAAAGGAGGGGGGGAGGTGGAGATAAACACGCAAACAAACAAGAGAAGGCAACTTCTGGAAAGTCTGTGAGCCGAACCGAACCGGGACAGAGCAGAGTCTTGCCTGGACCGAACCTCTGGATGGTGCTTCCAGAATCAACCTGCGAGATCTTTGCCGTTTAAGTTTGACGCGTTCAGACCAGAGGGTGCCAGAGGGGCGACCATGATGCACTGCGAGTAAAGTTTCACCTGCATTTTGACAGTGGCCATGGTACGCAAGTATGAGACTGAAACTGCACTAATCCATAATCTATCATCGATCACCACTCGCGCACACCATTCCATGACTTTAATCCGATCACTGCGGTCATGAATGCACTCCTTTGCGCGTACACGGCGGTACCTGTTTTTTTTTTTTTTTCTCCCGTTGACGTTCAAATTCGTCCGTTTCCTCCAATCAGACCACATGAAAAGACGGAGTTTGTGACGTGGCACCACCTGATTGGCTATGGTTGAGCTGTGGAGGCAGAGGGTGGCTCTGCATCCCCCAAAATGATGCTCTGGTCCGACAGAATCTGGGTTTATCCACTTGATGACACTGATCGTTTTTAAGATTCCTGAATTGCTGTCATACTCAAATACTCCTACTATAGTGATGCACTTTTATTTTTTAATTAGTTTTTTCATTGTTTGAATTACCGTCATCCTCATATTTGATTTAGAATTAACAGACAAAATATTCAATGAGCTTCAGTGCACATCGAAAGGACTGATAGTTATTATAAATCTCTAAATATTGATGGTAAAGATCACTGACATTAAGCCAATGCTAAACATGGTTAATTCAGAGACTCGCTGCATAGTTTCTTCATAAATCAGTGATGCCTGACATATGCTTATTCCCATATTTGTGTAAGTACAGTATGTGATGCTAGCAATCTATTTTATTTTTTAACTCCTCACTTCTCACGTGATGCTTTGTCAGCCAGTCATTCTCGTTTCAATGATGAACATAAGTCACAATTTTTTATATATTTATTGTTTTTAAACTTTACTTATTAGATAGTTCTTTTACATTGGGCCAATAAAAGCTGTTATATTTACTCTGTAGAAATGGGTGGTCATGATTTGTTGATGGGATTCCTTAAAATACAATTATTTTTCAGCCTCTGTTACAAAATTTTGACGTTTATCATCTGGTATCGTCATTGCAAACCAATGTCCAACACATGTTCAATTACTTTAACCGATCTATTAGTGTATTATTAGGCTTTTTTGAGGTTATCCGAATATAAAGTTTTGCTCAAACCTCAGAAATGCATCAGAAAGAGCAGTTCTAACCGCGTTTTCTACTGGTAAAGAGAATTTACTTTCACTCTTGTACCTGTGGATGCCAATTTATGTCACATTAACACAATACCATTGTATTTAGAGCTGATTTATTCACTTCTGAGTGTATTTAATGTTCTCCACTGTGTTTTTAAACATGAATATCAATATACCATCCAGTACAGTAGGTCTGTGGGTTTTAATAGGGACTTTATTATCCATTATTGTATTTTACATCCCATTATATTTCTATTACAGGGCCTCCCTGATGATGCTGCAGTCTGTTGTTGCGTCTTAAGAAAGCATCCCTGTTTGCTTTATTACATATTTATCTCCCATAACATGGAGTTTAATTGTCCATAATGGTGATTTAATCAGCGTTGGTATTCCTGCTCATTTCCTCTGGTGACTTCAGCGTGTCTGCAGTGACTTTTTACGATGATTGTGGTGTTTTATTTCTGATATCATATTTGTGTATTCCCTCCCCGGTGTGTTTATCTCCTGTTGTAATGAGATGTACAGTGTGGTATCTCCTCTGCGGTTTATTCTCCCTCTTCATGTAGTTTGATCTCCTCTTGTTTCATCTTTAATGATCCTGAAGGGACGTCCACAGTGTCTGTGGCTTTGCACAGGCTTTACTATATTTTATAGAGCTTCCTATATACTACTGCATTTCACGTATTCATCTCTGAGGATTAATGGCCTTTTAAAATGTCTGATTCCATTGATAAACCTAATGTTCTTTAGTAGCTTCTTTTCCATTGACCTTCAAATTGTGTGAATCTAACTTTCACATAAAAATTTACATAATAGAAGAATGGTTTGTGCCAAAACTCGTTTGTTCAGTAAGTTTTTGTGCAGGCAAATTTTTTTTTTTGGGGGGGGTGGGGTGACACAAATGATATGTCCTGCAAAACCACAATGAAAGACTTTTTTCCACAACTAGTCATATAAATTTAAAAAAGAAATGAATATTAAAGGAGGTTACAAGTGAAGAACAGTTTCAACAGAAACATGTGTGGATGCTCCAGGAAAGTGGGGTATATTATTATTATAATAATAATAATAATGAATATATCTGTATATCAACATGATATTTACGTTTGTTGCCATGTTTATGGAACAACCTCTCATGTCCTTGGCAATAATGAAGAAAAATTGTTGCATTTATGATTTAATGCAAAAAAATGACTTGACTTACTAATGTTAGTTTTTTACTTTTAGCAAATATTAACTTTTGTGCAGATGTCCAATGGAAAAATGACTTCGAGTTGTCAGTATTTTTCATACATACTATCTTTTTATTGCAACTATGTATTCACTCGTATTTATGCCACCTTACATTTCATATTTGGTTTTAACTTTGTTTTTTTGCATTTATAGCTAGTTTTTATGCTTCACATGGTGCTAAAGGTTTTCATCCAACAGAGTTTTAGGTTTAGAATTAGTAACATTTGATTAATTGTAGTGGCACAATTACCAGCACTGAAGAAAATGCAGTTTAAGAGAAACTGAAATGATGTGCAAATAGAAAAATGGGTGCAAGAGTATCTCAGTTACAGAGGTATATAAAGTAAAGACACATAAATTAAATGCCAAAGACTGACAGCATTTGTTTATAGTCCTGTTTGGTTGTTTTGTGCCTCTAAAGTGCATTTATATTGTATATTTTATGATTCAGCTTTACTGCCATTGGACAAGTACTGAAGGAAATGCAGTCTGGGAGCTGATCTGAAGTGCAAATTAGAAAATGGGTGCAAAAAATGACTAGAAGTGATTACAGAAACTCTTATGAAAGTAGAATTATAGATTAAACTTTACTTTTGCACAGATACAATTACTTAAGAAAATGCATTTTGGGATCTGAACAGCAAATGGTAAAACAGGTGCAAAAATTGTGTAAACAAGGACAACTGTAAGAAGTATTTCTTAATAAACCAGTTTTTTTTTTTTTCTAAATCAGATTATATGCAGAACTTCACCTACAGTAGTTTGGTCCTGACCTGTACGATTTCATACATGTGAAGTCTTTGCTTCATATCTTCAAGTCAACAATGGATGTAACGTTTTGTAGTTTAAGAAACATTTCCACAGTAGAGAACTGCGTTTGGTCCCAGGGTGTCATGTCCCTGAGGTGTTATAGGGGGTGCTCTTCACTGCCTCCATTCACCTTCTGCTCCTCAACCGGACTTAAAGCAGCTGCAGGAAACCAAGGCTGTGATCCCACTGACCTGGAAGTAAGAGATAAAGGATAGATGAATAAATAAATAAATACCAAAAAGACAGAATAAAGCCCTGAATCATCAGGTGCCTCTACGAACCGAGAGGGGTACATAAATAAATACAGTACTTATTACAGAAGTTGCTCTGAACTGCATCTACAACCAAAGCATCCCTCGAACTTAACAAAATACAACTTATTTGTGAAAATTAGTTCTCGACTCGCATTCACAAAGCAACACGTAAAGTTTTAAATATCTGCTTTTATGGCTTCAGCAGAGTTTCCTCAGTCCTTCACCTGCAAACTTTTATCACTTGGATTTATTTTAAATTAAATGTTTTATTCCCTCTTTTAAAAACTGAGGAGGTGCATGAGTAAATACAGCGGTTTTATTCGTGAAAGCTGCTCTACAGTGCACCTACAATCACAAAATCATCCCCCCATACTTCACAAAATTCAACTTTTATTGATAAAGTTTATTATTTTGTAATATTTCTGACTTTGCTCATGTTCACAAAACAGCATGTTAAGTTTTTAAAAAGATAAACGGCAATGAAATAAAAGCATGAAGCAGAGAAAATACAATATCAACAGAAGTGAAACGGATGTAACTTGGCTTGTTGCTGCTTTTGGACTGAATCATAATGTAAAACCACGAACTGACGAGTCTGAGGCAAATGCATCAGAGGTCAAAGGTCACGCAGCTGCTTGTTTTGATCATCTGATTGGTATCGGTTTGATTTACAGCCTGAGTTTGTGCGTAAAATAACTGAAGCGATGTTTGCATGCTCTCTGCAGCTGAAACGGCGACAAATTAATGTAAATATTAACTGTCTTTATTGGAGGCTGTAACGTACCGAGCTCCCGTTTTCGAAAGCGGAATTGAAGTGCAGTGAAAGCGGCAGTGAGTGGATCCTGTCAGATCATTATGGATCACATGGATCCGCTGCTCGGACTCAGTCTGCGGCTTATTGACTTCAGGGGAACAGAAACAGCGGGTTCCTGGAGGCTTTAGCTCCGGATTAGAGCGGTTGTTTTCCCTCTTTCTCACACATCGTCCCGAGCAGCAAAGAAAAAAAAAGGGGAGGGGAAAGCCCTGGGCGGCGGACCGGACCTGGACGAGCGCGCAGTTTTCCGATCCACAAACTTCTACGGGAATCACGCCGGAGTTTTGCGGAGACGCACAGACGCAGACTCCCGAGTTGTTGCGTTTAATCCACTTCTTCTTCCTCAAAAGTCTCAAACCCAAGTGTGCTCCAGCTGTCCAGACTCCTCCGAAGTTCAGCCAATCACAGCTGCGTCCTCACCAATACTAATCAATACCCCCGATCGGTTTCATCTTATTATCCCCGGATCCACTCCACGCGCGCACATCCACTCAGCTCTTCGGTGGCAGCAGCGGATTGTACTTGTGAAACTGCTCTGAGTGAGGATCGATGCTTTTTCTTTGCTGATCGATAAGTCGGAGCGCGTGATCAGTTCGGGCTCCGCGGGGTCAGTGCGCACGGTCCGCGGCCGTCAAACCCGACAGCAGTGACCGGCGGCGGACACGGTGCACGGTCCGTCCCGGTGCACGGCAGGCTGAGGCTGGACCAGAGGAGAAGAGAGGAGGTGGCGCTCCTCTCTGCGTCCGGGACAACACCGACTCTCTCTCTCTCCCCCTCTCTCTCTTTCTCTCTCTCTCTCCTTTTACCGTTTCCTCCTGCTGGAGATAAATTAACGGAAAGCAGCTGTCGGTTGTTTTAGAGGCGAGGCGGCCGTCTGGGAGCTCAGGGATCCCGTTTTGCCTTTTTCTTTTTCTCCCTCGCTGGATCTCTTTTCCCGGGACTCCACGAACACCTTCTCCTTCTCCTCGTCGCTGCTGCTGTTGCTGCACCGCGCCCTCCGTCCCGACACAGCGAGGAGCCCCACACACACACGCCGGCCGGAGCGCACCGCAGCACGGATAGACATGTTGCCGAGGTCCGCCGGGCGCCGCGGCTCTCTGCCGGCTTGAAATGCAGGACGTTCCGGAGGTCTGCACAGTCCACCCCCACCGGCCGCCTCAGTGCCCTCCGCCGGCTCCACACCGGGCTGCTCTGTGATTTTTATTTTTAATTTTATTTTTCCTCCTTTTTTTTTCTTTCTATGTTTTAACGGGACTTTTGTCTTGTCGCTGGAGATGTTCTTCGTGTCTGGGCTGAAAGTTGTGCGCTCCCCGGCGGAGGGCCTCTAACAGGTCCGGACAGTACATGTAACCCGAGGCGGGGTCAAAGTTCAGCCCTGGTTGGAAATGTGAAAGCGAAGGGGGCAAAAGGAGGGCTCTATTTTCCCCTCTCTCACTCTGTTTCTCCTTCTTTTTTTCTGTTCTTTCCTTTTTTTTTTTCTCCACACACACACAGCCATTACACACTGCGCACACGCACGCGCGCACACACAGGCTGGAGTTACAGTAACACACACTCTCTCACACACAAACACACACACATAAACATACAGCCCATCCAGATCTAAGATTAGATCCGACAGATATGTATTCTCCGCTATGTCTAACACAGGTGAGTCTGCTTTTACAAACTTTTTTTCCCTTCTTCTAACGTTGTTTGTGTGCAGAGGAGCCTCCGTGCGCTCCTATAGTGTGTTTACCGTGCACCCGGGGCTGTATGGACTCTATAGACCCGTCCCTATAGTCTGCACATTGGAACTTCGCTGCAGCTCCTCGCACTTGAACGCTCGTCTTCCTCCCGCTGCTGCACATGGCGGACGGCGTCTCCAAAACTTCTTTCCCCCTTTGTTTGTTTATTTAGTTTTGCATGATCGGTAATTCCTCTCCTTGGATAACTTTGTGTGCAGACTCTTAAGTGTTGTCGCTGTGTTTTCAGGGGTGTCGGAGCCGCTGTGTTTGTGTGTTTGACGCCGGGGCTGTGCGCTCTCAGCCCCGGCTCCTGCTCCGACAGAAGCCCCCCGATCGTGGCTCCGCTGCCCGGGCTGCCTCTCTGCGGCTGCGGCTTAGAGTTCGGGGGTTGTACGTTGTTTTGGAATATACTTTTTTCACCAGATTCAGTCTATTTATTTTATTTTTTTATTTTAAATACAAAATATTTGCGGAAAAGCCAAGGGTGTCATGTTTGGCACAGGCGTCATTTGGATACACAAAGTTGCTGTTGATTTCTGATTTTTGTTACTTTTTTTTTTTTAAACTGTGAAAGTTTGAGTCCACACATGGTTCAGGTTCAGTTTCATGTGCAGCAGGAGAACAGACTTTGTCCTTTTTTTATAGCTGTGAGAGTTTATGGCACAGATTGTTTTGGGAGGGTTTCTGGACGAAAGGCGCTTCACGTTTGTGCGAAAAACGAGGCAGGCTGACATAGTGCAAACCGGGAGGATGAAGGGGTCCACGGTCAACTGCAGGGTCTCACTCCTGTTTTATCGGCTGCTCCGATGCAAAGCTGCAGGTTGATGCACTTGTGCAAAATCAGAAGGAATTTGATCATTAATTTTTTTTTTTTTTTGCTGTTGCTGCTCAGGCCTCAGAGATGAAACAGGCCTGATGCAAACCTGCAGAAAAAACCCTCAACATGCAAACAGAACCTGCCAGTGTCAGAGGTGATGTGAGGTGACACAGCAGACCTGGATCAGAAAAAAATGCACCAAACACAAACTGAATGTGGATTTATTTGTGCACCCACACACCAAACCCAGCAGCAAACGGTGATTTATCTCCAGCCAAAACACACTGAATTAGAATAAATCACGATGCGTTTATTAATCCACCAGAAAGACAAATCTGACCTAATTTGGTTCACTAAAAATATCTTTTGATGCTTGAGGGTTGTGTTTGAGGTCAGAGGTTAAAGTAGGATTTAAGGGCTTTTTTTTTGTTGTTGGCTGCGACCTCGTGGAGGTTTTGGCTTCAGATTTTGGCTTTGGCTGCTCCTCTTGGTATTATCGTCTTAATCTGTCGAAATTAACCACAGCCTCTTTTTAAATGAATTCTACATCAAACCGAACAAAACGGTGCATCCACATTTAACATGCGATTTAAAATTTTTGCCTCCAACATAGTCATTTGCTTTATTTAATTGAAATTATGTGCAGTGGAAATTTTCTAAAGATGAGAAAAATGCATGTTTTAACACAGTTTATAGTAAATCATCATTTTGCTCCATTAGACCTTAGATGGAAATATTATGTACTGATTTTTATATATATATATAATTTTTTTTAGGAAATCCAAAACTGTCTGTTTTTAAAAAAAAAAAAAAAATCATTGGCATCTTTATTTATTTTTTCTTTTATGGCAGGAGCTTCAGTTGTGTTTGAAGATGATCTGAGTGTCTGAAAGTGCAGGAATGAACATAAGCTTTATCATATAATCAGATTTTCAGGCAGTAAAAGCATAAATCAGCAGATGAGTCACTGTCGCTTTTACAAATCCTGCTCAGTAATAAATGTTTAAAAAAATAAAATAAAATCCTAATTCCTATCCCTAACAGGGCTTGATTGGGTCCAGTTTTTGTCTTTCTAAAATTCTAAACATCAAACACTTAGTTTGATTTGAATTTTCATTTTGGTCCTGATTGGTGATATTTGGAGTTTTTTCCTCATCATTGCGTGTGTGTGTGTGTGTGTGTGTGTGTGTGTGTGTGTGTGTGTGTGTAACGAGCTGCTTTAGTGTAATCCCATGATGCTCTTAACACCGTTTCCACCACTTTTAATCCATCCCCAAGCAGAGAAACGACGCTGCTTTTTCACTTTGCACCCGCCAGCTCAAATTCTACAATGATTATCCTGTTATTTAATTGAATATTGCCCCCAAAATATCAGGAATTGACCCGATTAAGCGTGGAGGGGGGCGGGGGGCAAAATCCCTGAACTCTGGTTTGAATGTAGAGGATTTTCTGCTGAAATCACTCGCAGATAAATAACATCTTAACAGTTTATCTTTGAATTCAGCAAAGGAAGCAAATGATTGATTAAATTCTAAAAGTATCTATAGAAAAATAATTCACATCTTTAAGACTTAATAATCGGCTGTTTTTCTGAGCAAATGTACTTCAGAATTACAACAGTTTGTATTTATTTAATATGAATTGTAATTTTTTTGTGCATTTGTTGGATAACGTGAGTTGCTTAATGGTGCAAATTGCACTTAACATTTTCTTGTGATGTTTTTTATAATTTAATATAGATATTGAGTCGAGTTGTATAATTGTTAGCTTCATGCCTTTCACCTCTCTGCCGAAAGGGGGCGCCCTATGAAGAATTACTTTTATTATTTTGAGGATGACATGGCTAATATATCATCATTCTGTATTTTTGATGTTTTGCGGCAACATTTAAAATCTAATTTCCTTAAATCATGATAGGGGGCGCTGTCGGTGTCGTAGCAGTGCATTACATGGTTAAAGATGTATATATTTTTACGTTTATTTCATTATCTATATTCAATAACAGATGATCGGAATGTGACTGGAAATGGGAGCACTGGGATTCGGTTGTGATGACCCTGTGCCAAACTGGCCTTACGCCTCGAGCTGCCAGGGCGCTGAATAGAATTTGAAAGATTTGCTGAAAAATGGTGATATGTACTGTAAATATGTACTGATAGTGTCACAGGAGTAGAAGAGCATGGTCCAGGAAATTAAGGAAGATGCATAAATAGTTCTGTCGACTCCTAACCTTCTGTCTCCACATCATATATCTGACGTTCTCATGACGAGTCTGTTTTTGTCATCAGCTGTAAAACACAACCCTTCGGGGAAATTCACCTGTCCAACAGCTCAAGGAAAGAAAATAAAAACCAGGAATTAGAGCAGCCTGTCTTTACTAAATCTGCTTTTGAAGGCAGTGGAGGTGAAGGATGGGATAAACGGGCTGATTTTTTTTTTTTAATTTATTTATTTTTTTTTTGGGAGGGGGGGGGCGCAAATTTACAGAAAGAATCTCACTCGCATGTTAAAATGAGGTAAAAGCTAGTTTTGTTTTTTTTTGTGTGTCTGAGTGTTTGAGACCTGTCTGGATTAAAGTCTGACTATAGTAATGTCATTTTTGTGCTTTGATAACACCGTCATACATAAACTATCATTGGTTTTATTTGTCTGAATAACTCTCAAACTTAACTCCACTCGAACCTTAAACTACTAAAGATCCAACTGCGACCAAAATAATTTACTGATATAAAAAGATAATTAAATGGAGACACCATCCTCAACAGTATTGATTCACCAGTAAAACCCATGAAGTTTAACAAATCACACTGGATATGTTCAATTGCTGGTATATTTTGC
>JAPTYR010000019.1:9251237-9270565 GCA_029814505.1 Siphamia roseigaster | reverse complement strand
GCTGTTAAGACTCCGGCCTTAGCCGGACTAAGGCAATAATTCGACTTTCTGACCATGCATGGAAACACACTGAGTGAATAAAGTTTAAAGCTTATTGTTTGCACATATATGTATCATGGTGTCACATATAGTTCTGAATCTTAAATTGAAACTCATAGATAGTAATTTTAACAGTCAGTGAAAATAACACTGTGTCCATGTAATAACTTTATACCTTCATGAGCATCAGAATCAGACTTCGTCGTTTAGAAACTGCTGCCACTTCCTCATCAAACTCGGTTTCATTTAGAGCTGCTGTCCAGTGAAAACAACAATGCTTCTGGTTTCCATTATTTTGTTACATTCTTGGAGTCTAAAAGTTGTTTGTTAGCAGTTCATAGCCATTGGTCATTTTGAGATATTTTGGTTAAAAGTCCCCCATGGGGTTAGTTTACCTGTGACTCACTACTCCCTCTAGTGGACGTATAACCCCTGGGGCATCAGTGCAAGGAGATTCAGTTCAAATCTCTACAATCCAAAATACTGGCATCTTTGGCAGGACTTCAGAGCTTAGATTTAACCCTTAGATGCATGACCTGCTAGGACCTACACTTGGACATGAGTCGACTCAAAGATGATCCCAAATAGAGTATGTGTTTTGAGCTATAAACTTAAAAAAAAAAAAGTCTTTCAGTGTGTGGGGGGGGGAATCCCAGTCTAAAAAAAAGTTAAGAAAAAAAAAAAAAAAAAAAGCTAATACAAGATATGTTTCCTTGAATTAAGCAAAAACAAAATCTTCCAATGGAACAGGTGGAAATTATCTTGGCAAAATGTCTTGAAAAAAGCTTTTCCAGTTCTCTTGTCTGAAAATAAGTTCTTTTATCTCCTAGATACACGAGACTATATACTAGAAATGAGGAAAAAAAAATACAATTGATGAGATTTAAACATTTTCAACTGCATACAAATCCAAATGGCCTCATGTCTAAGATAACATTTTTAAGGAAAACATGGAATATAAAAGGATTTTGAAAAATTTGAGTTACAAAGATATCGCAAAAATAAGCATCGGGATCATTTTTCACCTCATGGATCTAAGGGTTAAACACTGATGGAAATTTGAAGTTAAGTTCATAATTGACAGTGGAAATACTACATATAGCCCGTTTAATAGCAAAGGCAAAACAGTTATTCTCTCATGGCATTTAAGGATTTAATTTATTTTTTATATATATTTAAATTGTTTTCAGATGAAGCTTTGGTCATCATTAGTTATTTTATTTTAAAAATAAATTTACAGATAAAGTCGTGTGTTTCTGTAATTTGGGAACTGGAGCCACTTTCTTAACACAACGACACACAAACAAGCTGCTTCCCTGACAGTTTGATGAAAAACAAGCTGTTCATCTGAAAATAGATCGTAAAAGGGACTTTTAAAAACTCAAAATCTAAAAGGTTCTTACTGTCAGCAACTGCAGCTTCGCCTGGTTTGCAACTTGAGGTAAGAATAATTTATATCACTTTTTTTTTTTTTTTTTTGGCTTAATATATTTCATTTTTTTTCTTTATATTTCTTCAACAAAGATGGACCTGCTCATAGCGTTTACATAAAGTTCTAGTATTTTTACATAATTTATACTTTCCACATACACCTTTACTCAGCCGAGCCTTAACAATAGAAGCTGAATCAGTGTAATGTTAGTGTGGAAACCCCACACAGTAGACAAAGTAGCAATGTAAATCTCAGTGCTTTAGTACAGAGAGGTATTCAGTCCTTTCTCATACAGTTCATAGTATAATCTGACTCTTTACCAACAAGAAACATTGACTTATATTGTATAGTCATTACTAATTTTATTTTATTTTATTTTATTTTTTTCAGGTGCATTAAACTTGTGTTAAGATGCTTGCCACTGAGCAGGACTCAGAACACAGCACATTAGATCATGAAATATCTAATGAGTTCAATAAAAGGTTAAGAGTTAAGTTCCATGTACAGTACGCCCATTTCAAATGCCTTGTTTTTAATGGAAATATTGTAAATTTGGAATTTTAAACCAATCCCTGTATTTGAAGTCAATGTCCAATGGTCTAATTTCGAGTAATGTGTAGGCACATTTGTAGCCAGGTAAAATGTGTGACAATGGTGATCTTTGCAAAAGAAATGATAATAAATTATTGTTTTTTGCTATACTTTGCAACGAATCTTTTAATCATTCAGAAGAAGATGAAACGCACATTAACGGTGATGATACAGTGTCGAAGGATTACAACAGTTTTATTAATAACAGTGACTGTGTTTACATATTACTTTTTTTTTTTTTCATTTTTAGCCCATAAAGACCCAAACATCCACCAGTGACTAAAACTCTCTACTGTTTTCAACTTTTTAATACCTGTTTGCTCACTAATCTTATCAATCCATGTAAATAATTGGTGTAAAAAACAATTTATCTTTTCATAGTTATCAGATGTGACCCATTTGGAGGTTCAGAAGGACTGTCGTTGCCATGGAAACGCCATCACATTGATTCACCTGGGTTTATGTTCAGTTAATCAAGTATTACGATTTTTTTTTTTAAAGTCAAATTTTTTCAGTTTTCTCTATTTCTGATGTAATGTCCCTCAACTTTAACCTGAGATTTTGTGAGCATATATGATAAGTAAATTAAACATAGAAAAATACCAAATTTCCGATGCAGAAACATAAAAATAAAGAGGACAATTTTATAATAAGCAGTGAAAAAATAATTTAAGAAAGGGGTAATAGATAGAAAAATTAATCTGTTAATTTATCTGCGTCTTTATGAGTTAATAAATTGTTTGTGTCAATAATGACAATGAAAATTCCAATAATATTTTTGTTTATTTGCAGTCACACAAGCCACAATAAGAAATAAAGTGTATCCAATGATTTCCTACTGGTGGAGAATGTTACAATGTCTCTGGTTCCTTCACATTTTTCAATATTTATTTCAGTTACAAAAGTGTTTTCATGAGGTATTTCATACAGGCAGGGCCGGCCCAAGCCTTTCTGGGGCCCTATGCAAAATTTCATTTGGGGGCCCCCCATCCCACCTCCTCAGAATCAGATGCTTCATCGTCCTATAGGCTACACCGTGTGAGTAACATATCCACTATCATTACCGTAATATGTCAAAGTTTAATTTTGTTTGTTTTTAAAATTCAGAACAGATGTGCAAAATGTGCAATTTCTCACAACTAATGTAAACCAAATGACATTCACATTGTCATTCAATTCCATAACAATAGTTGTAATAAAATTAAAAATTAATAAACCAAACATTTTTAAAATTAATTAGAGTAAAATTAATATTACTCTTCGTTATATTCTGCACCTATTGAAAGGATTTCTTTTTTTTTTTTTTTTAATAAGTGGTACATAAAAAATGATCATGTACCCACCATCACACAGATGTTTACATCAGATTTCCGATATATAAAGGTTTCTGACGTGTGGTAGGAAAGTGACAACGATTTGAACAGATGTTTGGATTGTAAGGAATTTAGTGATAAGTGACGTTAAGTGTGTTCGACCACGTACTGTTCTTCTTGGACATTTGTTGCTCTTGGGGGGCCCCTAGTGGTGTGGGGGCCATAAGCCACCGCATAGTTCGCTTCTGCCTCAAGCCGGTCATGATACCCATGAATTATGACAGGGGTTTTAGTGCAAAAAAAAAAAATTCCTAAAACATTAAATAATGAAAACATTTACATTAACAAACTATCATTTAATAACCTGAACAGATATGAACAACCTAAATTGTCTAAAGAAAACAAAGTGCATTTTTTAATGATATTCTGCCTGTTGCTAAATGTTTTGTGCCTTTTGAGTAGATGTGATCCGTAATGCATACTGTGGTGGAACAAGTTTTGACACCCTTAAAATTTGACAAAATCTCAAATATTACCATGAAACATCTGCAGAAAAATATTTTTTGCATTTCAAAAACATGGCTGCATGAGTCAGACATAAAGAAATGCAAATGTTTTTTTTTGTTGGTAAAAAGAAAAAATAAGTTATCTAGAAAAGTACTCAGAAACCAGAACTCAGCCACACCCCTGCCTCCATCCAGCATCAGTATCACTATTTTCTGAAAATCTCATAAAAATATTTCTGCAAATTTTTGAACCCATTAACCCTTGATGCGTCAGCGCTGACGTGTACTGAATGAACGGTTTAGTTGAAATATTTTTTAAAATTAAACAGTTTCTTACAGTTTTTACTGAGTTTTGTTGATGGAACTGATGTATGGAGATAAACGGGTGTCAAAAAGAAACTGATTTAGGAAAAGGAAAAAGCCAAAACTAAAACTACTGGAAAAATTTTACAATCCTAGCTCTTTCTGTTTTTTTTGTTTTTTTTTTACTTAATTTTAGTGAATTTTTTTTGCCAATTTTTTCATGTTATTTATTCTTTTGTAAATATTTAGTAGTTTTTGTTCATTTGGTTGCTTATTTTGTTTTTTTTCTACATTTTGTTTTTATTTTATTCTTTTTTTCTTCACTTCTGTTTGTGTCTTCTTTCTTCATGTTACTTATTATTTAGTTGGTTTATTATTCGTGTTTATTAGGTTTTTATTGATCACTTTGGCTATTTTTGTTCATTATGTTGCTTATTTTACTCACTCTTATTTTTTTACTGTGGAACTGCTAAAGTCTCAGGAGTTAAAGGGTTAACTTTATTTGTCCCTGGAGGGCAAGTGGTTTGGCAGCATGACAGTGAACACAGAAATATCACACTAAATAAAGGAAAAGGGTCATGCTGGTTGTAAAGACTCAGGAAAAAACAGTGGTTTAATAGTCTGATATTAAAATGCCACATTGAATAAATGGAAATAAATAAAAAGTTTGAAAATTCATGAGGAGGAATGCTTCTAGGACCAAAAAAGTTTGTTTGAGGTGATCTTTGGAAAAAGGGATTCATGAATTAGAAAACAAACTCTCTTTAAACTTTAAAACGCCTTTATAACCATGGCATGGTCGTACCTAACCCTAAAAAAAACCCTTCTGTGCATTTCAGCCTTCATCAGGAATTCAAACCTGTTCCAGTTTGTTCTCTAAATGTAAATAAATGTTGAATTCTGAGACATATTAACACAAATTCATCGTGTTTAGTTGAAAAATAATCAGTAGCATTGTAAAATCACAACACTAGCACAAATCAAAATGGGGTGATGCAGTTATCATCTTCTACTTTGCTTATTTATTTACTTTTTTATCTTATCTCACATGTTTGTATGCACTATAAGCACGTTAATAGATGATAACAGACATTTGCTATGCTAACACACCCCGGACGGCATAGCTTGTCTTTAATCCCTGGAAATAATAAACGTGTCACGTGTATGGTAATATTACTTAGGCATTTCACACTTAGCAGATGGGTTATAGAGTGCACATTTCTACATTTCAATTCCAAAGAACCTGGATTTCTTTCATTATCACAACCATGAGACAGTGTCTTCACCCTGGTCTGAACAGCCACCTGCACAAAATGCACCTCAAGTCTTGTCTTGTTAGAAATCATAAATGGTAAAAATAGTCTGTATTTAGATGCAACACTCACTTGCATGTGTCATCTGTTTATAAGAATCACAGTTAAGTATAATTACTATGAAATCAGAGTCACAAGATCGACCGACTTGCAGCCAAAATGTATTTTCTTTAATCCTTTAACCCCTGATGCATCAGCATCTGGGATTCTGAATGAATAGTTTAGTTAAAATATTTTTAATAATTCAGCTGTTTTCCTTTATTATTATTTTTTCCCACTGTGTTACTACTGAGTTTTGTTCATGGAACAGGTGTCAAAAACTGATTTAGAAAAAGGCAAAACTAAAACTACTGGGACCAAATTACGATACGAGTTAATCGCTTTTTTTTTTTTTTTTTTAGGCCTACTTAAAAAAAAAAAATTCATTAATTTTTTCATAAAAATTTCCATGTTATTTATTATTTAGTAAATACTTATTAGTTTTTGTTCATTTTGTTGCTTATTTTGTTTATTTTTCCACATTTTGTTTTTGATTTTATTATTTTTTTTCTTCACTTTTGTTCTGTTTGTGTCTTACTTTGTTCATGTTACTTATTATTTTGTTTATTTATTATTTGTTTTTGTTGGTTTTATTGATCACTGGCTGTTTTTGTTCATTTTGTTACTTAATCTCATTACACTTGTCTGATGACAATAAAGGCTTTATATATATTAGAATCTCCTTGTAGTATTAATAAGGGAATTGAAATCAGCTGCTGAAAATGTCACTTTTTCTTCAGTTTTCTTCCTTTTGATATGGTAACCTTACATCATGCCTTTTGCTTTGTTGTTGCATCAGATTGTATGTGCTGGTGAATTTGATATGACGGTGGAAATCTCACCAGCTGTAGCCGTGTCATTACCTCTGTGCCAGTGACTCATAAGGGGATTTCATTGAACATCCATCTGGCCAAGTCAGGCCCATTCATCACTGAGTGTGAGAACGAGGTTTAGGACATTATATATGTAGATTTTTCCATTTCTGACAGACACAAAGGGAAGGGTCTGCCATTTATATGTATGTGTGCATCCATGCGTGAAGTCATTTGTAACTATAACATGAAGCTGGTGTATATTTTCCACACTCTGGCATCTATTTGTAACCCTGCCTCAGTGACACCAGCTGCAATAATTCATATGCTTTCAATGCCGTCATGATGCAGACTGGTGGATCTGGTCTAACTACTTATTCCCTTCCACCCCCGTTGAGATCTTAACATCTTTTTCATCAAAACAGCCGTGGGTGCTGACTGTGCTGATATGCACGTACTCTCCATTTCATTCCACCATGCGCGCCTCCATGCGCGCCGCCGCGGGGGCCTCGTAAACAAACCAGAAACAATGGCCCCGTTCCATTTTATGTACCCTCATAGTTTTGCTTCCTGGTCGGAGTATAAAAATGCAGAAAGATTTGCATTTTAAAAACTAAATACGAGCATTTTATGTGTGCGTGTTGCTACTTTATCGATTCATTCGTGTTTTCGCGCTACGTCGGGAAGACGTTTGTACTCATTTCCTGAGTAACTCGCGGTGCACATTATCAGTCAAGCGAAATGGTACGCAGCCATGGCGTCCTTTTCTAGAAAACACGTGATCAGTCCAAGCTGTTGATGCAAGACAGGGGGCGGAGTCAGCCTGGAGGTTATAAAAGCTCCTCCGCTCGCCGTCTCAGCCACCTTCCACGCACTTATTATCCGGCACCCCCTCCCCCTTGGACCGTCCTCTGCGGCAGCTGAAGCAGTGGGTCAAACACCGACGCTAACCCTGGAGTTGTAAAATTTCACAACGGGGTAAGTCCGTAAAGTTAACGAAAACGGCGGCTATAGCTGCAAAAGGACGGAATTTGACAGTTTTATTTTAAGTTACGTAGTTAACAGCCGCTCTCTTTGTCACGTCATGTTTTAAATTTGTCATAGTAACGTACTCTCGAAGGCTTTTCAGTTAAATTTTTTAACTTAAACGTCTGAATGCTCAGTACTCGTTATATTTTCTCTATTTCCATGTACAGCTAGCTTGATTTGGACATTATAACTCGAGCTAAATGGATATTAGCTTTTATGCTATTGTAGCGGCCGTTGTCAATGTTGACTTGAATGAGGGGGTGGTTTCCGACATATGCTAATCTTAGCTAAACTGTCCCAATGTAAATAGTTTCCTTTGTCCTCGTCTCATGACTGAAATGAATGTACTGCCAACTAACATGTTTGTTTAGCGAAGCATGGGTGGTGTTCTGGTTAGCTGTAGGTGTTGCAGGAACACTGATTGTTTGTATTAGTTCACGAGCATGTGACAGATTAGCTTATCTGCTATAACCAGCGATATTTACCTAGCGCTAAAAGGTGGATAGGAGATGCCGAGGTAATGTTTCTCCTGCTGTAGGGAATGTCAGAAGTGTTTTGTGGTCTCTGATGCTGCCTGTAACGCTGCGGTGTGTTTTTTGTTTTGTCCGCAGGGCTCCCGTTCAAACCACCGCAGCGAGTTGACCAACCTGCGCAGTGTGATCGCTTGCAACGGTCTCTGAAACGTCTTTGGTTTTCAGAGAATTGCAAATTGATACCCTCAAACCACTGCCGCCGCCGCACATCCTCCAAAAATCACCCCCAAATCGAAGAAAATGGTGCAAAACAAGATCACTGAAGTCACTGGGTTCCACCGCTCTTTCAAGGTGAGCGAAAGGGAAACTCTGAGACCCTTGTCAGGCCTTTTTTAAGACTAGTCTCCAGTCAAATCACACTTGTCAGCGTATGTGGGAGAAGACTTAGCCTTGGCTATATATAAACACATCTGTTGCTCTGTACATCTTATAGCTGGCAACATTCTTTGTGCACCAGTAGCACGTGTCAAGGTACATCGAATAAGACTTTGACCAGAACTTTGAGAAAAATTGCAGATATGTGAGGCACAGCATTCACATCTTGGTATGCGATCAATTAAAGATGGATAGACTTTGAAGGATACATCTGAATTAAAGAGAATAAGGGTGTTTACTGTTAATGGCTGACCAAGATCAGTTAGCTGGTCACCAATTCCTTGTACTTTATGGTTTCGTGGCAATAACACAGGCTCTTATCAGTCATAGCTAACCATTGACATTCACAGATAAATCGTTCATTGATAAGATGGCATGCATGCTTACAAGCGTTTGTGTTTGTTTTCCTCTCCTCTCCTCCAGGGCCAAAATCCCTTTGAGTCAGATGACTTCACTAAAAATGGATCCCATCTTATTGATTCGACATTTAATTTTGATTCCTCCCCAAGACATGGTAAGTGTCTTATCATAAATAGAAACTTATCTGTCGGAGAAATGTCAGTCTAATCCATAATTCTGAGGTTGCACCTAGAGTGACCTAGTTAAGTAATTTACAATGCTTTCTTCAGTCCCAGTCAGCAAAAACATTATCAGCCTTGAATATTTTCCCCTTTCAAAACTGTTTATGCTTTTCTCCTGTGCACACAATAATGAAGTCACTCCTATTTTCACAGATATGCCTTCCAGTCAGCCTATTGACATCCCTGATGCCAAGAAGAGAAACAAGAAGAAAAAGCGTTGCCGGGCAACTGACAGTTTCTCTGGGCGATTTGAGGGTAAATGCTTGTGTTACTGATACTTTCATGAAACTCCCTGTAATGTTTTTGTAATAACTTATGAAACCTCTGTTCATGCAGGTGATATTTATTTTGTTTAACTGTTTCACAGATGTCTACAGATTACAGGAAGAGGTGCTAGGAGAAGGTGCCTATGCCAGGGTGCAAACATGCATCAACCTAATCACCAATAAGGAGTATGCTGTCAAGGTAAGGTGTTGTTACACAGTTATTAAATGACTGTGGTCTGTTTGTGTGGTTGTAATGCAGAAGTACCGAGGATTTTGCTAACTCCATCCTCTTTTCTCAAGAGTCTGCGAATGCCATCATTGCTATATAACACTTGCATGCTACCAGTGTTGAGGATTATGGCTGATCACGGGAGAGATGTAAAATTTCTAGGATGCTTGGTCATTAACTCCGATCTGTGGACTACATAATAAATTGCCTTCTGCTTGGAAGAACTTGGTGCCTTCGTATGCTGTTGAATAGCAATGGATAAACAAGGTTATGTAATGCATTTATGGTCCAGCTTTTTATTAGTCATTCAAATCTTTTGAGAAGTTCGAACCCTAGGGCAGAGGTTACTGCTACTTTCCTCTTGGTTCTTCCGCTCTCTAAAGTGGGTCTGCAGGCTCGTTATTGTGTTACTGCTGTGCTGGGTTTTTTTGGCCTTTCTTTTTTTCTTTTAGTGTTCAACACTAGCGGCTGTTAACAGACTTCCCCCTCTGTTTTTATAGTTTGTCAGCCTATCAGAGCACTGGGAGGGATCTATCCACCCCTTCTCTTTACACCTATTGCCTACAGAGGACGCTCTTGCGGAGAACACTGTGTACTGGTTACTGTGCCAAAACAAAACCCACAGAGGAAGGAGGGGTGGCTGGGTGAGGGTTGTGACCCAGGGTGTTTACACTGCTTTGTTCTCCTTGCTCAGTTCAGCTGTACTTTTTTTTTTTTTTTTTTTTTTTTTCCTTTCTACATGGGGTGTGGGCTTGTGTGCACATGCCCTGAATATAAGGAACTTCCTTTTTTGTTTAGTATATAAAATTTTCATTTCCTCATTTGAGGGAACAAAAATATTGTGAAATGTGCTTTTGCTGACGCCCGGAAGTAGAGTTTGTTTTTCATGGATTGTTGTGATGTAGATTTTCTTTCATAAATTCCGGTTTGTTTTTTCAGTTTATTAATCACTTGCTGATTTAAAGGATGGTTTCCCCTGGGAGCAAGTGTCTGTTACAAATTAAGTATTTCAATGTTCAGAGCACCACATCGTCATGGTGCAGTGCCGAACTTGATGATGTTTACCCCCATGATGGAGTTGTTGATCCCTAGAGTCTAGGCAGTTTCAGGGGAGGGGACTTGAACAGTAGGCAGTTATTGGGAGTCGCGGGGGTGCTCAGACTGCTCCTGCCAGATGTCCTGTCTCTCCCCTCCCCCTCCAGACAGGGGTGAGTCTCATGTGTGGGCTCCTTGTGTTACTATTGCAACAAAAGCCCCAGAAGCGGTGAAAGCCGTTCACGTCCGTCTGAAACTTCCCAATCCCCCCCCTCATTGGGGCTGATGTATGAGACCATTGGGACTTTGTTTTGCTCTCATCACTGACAATCAACTGTTAATCCAACCCTTTGAAACAACTGTTCCTCCATTAATGAGGAGCAGTTTGGTGGTTTTTTAATATTTAGTCTGCACAATTATGTGCGTGGAATTTTTGTGTTATGATCAGGAGAAAGTTAGCTGATTGGTGGTTGTTTGCCTTGCTGACTCAGACTGGTCTAGTGCAGAGGCTTTTGGCTGCTCAGTCCTCTTGTCTGTGCATTAATCCTAGACACACACTGCAACTCTGGCCCCACTGAGCTTCAATAGCAGCTGTAATCCAGCTACCAGGAAGAGAAACATGCACAGCCTCCCAAGCAGACAATAACTAACCAGGGCTAGAAAATTCAGGCCTTTTGCTTCGGTGTCAGCAGTCTGTTTCTGTGTCTATTGGCAGGGCATCGTGCAGCTGGTGGCCCCTCAGTGGTTAGTTCCAGGCAGCAGGTTATATTTAGACACCATTTTTCTGTCATTATCGTAAACAATTTTGGCTCCGCTCACATTTACTTAAAAGAAACACTGAGTGCTAAAGAGTACTTCAGATAGGAAAAATGGGTCACAAGGAGTACTAAATATAGTGATGCTATGACTTCATTTATATTCTGATCTGCCTCTGCTGCTTTGGCAGGCGGGATTGAAAGTAGGTTAAAATATCTCTGCATCTGTGTCAGAGGGTGGGATAAACGTTCGCAAGTAGGAAAAATGCATGTCTGGTCTAGAAGGAAGCCAGATACTGGGCACCATAAATGTAATGTATAATCTGCTAGATTGTTTGTGGTCCACGGTAAACACAGGCATGGGTGGGGTGGTAAAGTGGTCAGTGTGTGAGAGGTGGGGGGGTGGGGTCTGCACCCAAATATGAAGTCTCACAGATGGGCTCAGAGTTTTCTTGTTTTCAGAGTCTGTTCTACCATGAGTGCCTCAGGCTTGTCTAGTCTCTATTTTTAATTAATTTCTGGTTTAACGATTGTGCCCTTCTCTTCCAGATCATTGAGAAAAGACCAGGACACAGCCGCAGCCGTGTCTTCCGTGAGGTTGAGATGCTCTACCAGTGCCAGGGTCACAGGTAAAGCCCTTCTGTCTGTTAACATACGGTCACCTGAGGAACATGACATGGTGGATTAGATGAGCCAGATCATGCACTGCTACATTTCATGCTCACATTCATGGTTGTTTTTTTTTCTTTTCTCCAAAGTAACATCTTGGAACTGGTGGAGTTCTTTGAAGAGGAAGACAAATTCTACCTGGTGTTTGAAAAGCTCAGAGGAGGTATGTGAATTATAGCCGCCGCAGGATGTCTGTATCTAATCCCATGTTTATTTTTAAACATTCCTCCAGCGCATGTATTCAGACTTGTGTTGCTTCTGCAGGAAGGAGTTTATTCTATTATGTCAACACCTCTTGTTTTTTCCCCATTTAAGGTTCCATCTTGGCACACATTCACAAGAGACTGCACTTCAGTGAGCAGGAAGCCAGTGTTGTTGTGCAGGACATAGCAAGCGCTTTAGATTTCCTGCATAACAAGGGTAAGACTGCTGTTTTAACACACCTTAAGTATTTTTCTTGGACCACTAAGCACACACTGTTAGATGTTCAGAGTACATTTTATTGCAGACACACACCTTCCCTCAGATGCACTGAATATATTTGCGTTGTTTTATAGTGAATTCTTGTATACAATTTACAACATTTGATAAGAGTCAGTGAACTTTCACCTGAACAGACGGATGTTTTTGTCGGACCCTTCAAACAGTGGAAGGCAAATAACTTCTTGTATTTTCATTTCTAGGAATGGCACATAGAGACCTGAAACCTGAAAATATTCTTTGTGAGTGTGCAGACAAGGTGAGTTTTCTACACACATTTAAACACAACTAGCCAAATGAAAGCTCTGCCTTTATATTGAAATTAATTATGCAATGTTGTTTTCTCCCCGCCCCCAGATTTCCCCAGTCAAAATCTGTGACTTTGACTTGGGCAGTGGGATCAAATTAAACAGTGACAGCTCACCCATCTCCACCCCTGAGCTTCTCACTCCTGTAAGTTCCAACTGCTTATTATCCTTGTTTATTGAAAATAACTGCTGACAGTTCTTGAACATAGCTATTTCAATCAGTTGTTGTTAGCTCCTTGTTGATAAGCTGGGTGTTGTCAGTCCCTTGTAAACGGTGTCTTTATCAAGTGCAGCTGGCTGCTTGCCGATTGGATAATCCTTGGTGGTGTTAGCCACAGGACAGCCTGCTGATTGGAAGCAACTGTGCTGCGTTGTGAGGTTAAGGTAGTTCAGTAGTGGGCAGTTCTCCGAAATGATTAGACATTGCTTCCTGATAATTTCTACTCCAGCAGCTCTTATATGTTCATACTATGGAATAAGCAAAACTTAGATAGATAACACTCGGTTTAATGTCCACATCCTGCTGCTTATCAGTTGTAAATATTCACGGCCGTGAATTTAGGGGTCATGATTGTTTAACTCACCCCTGCTATCGTCACAACACAGAGCAATACGCCCAGAAAAGCTGGACTCTTGCAACCTCAAAGAGGAACGGTAATCCTCAACTGGCAGCCTTTCAACTAGTGTCAACACATACTGTCTGCTGGTTGTCTGGAGGTTTGCATTGACAGAGCAGAGCAGGTGAAGGATTGCAGTTTAGCCAGTAGGAATGTGGCATTGGGTAGGGGGTTTCTACACTGGTAACTTCATCGTCCTGCAGCAGAACTTGTGGATGGAGAACCCATCCCTGTACTATTTGAAGAACAAGCTTTGCTTTAGGGGCTGAGAGGCCTCGTGTGTTTAGTCTGCAGGGATTTGAACATCACTGTATTAAAGGGTGCCTGTCGCTTTGAGGGTCTCCTTTTCTGTTTTTGAATTTGATTTACTTTATCAAATGCCAACATTTAAGTAGATACAGTTGACGCCTGAGGATGGGACACAATGTGATAGCCTTGGAATGTAATAAGACCAGAGGGGAGCACATTGTGACTTTTCCAAGGCCATGTCCTGTGGCATGAAAGTGTTACAATGAAAGCACAACTCAAACCCTTCATTTCCCGTTCCTCTGTGGTATGTGACGAAGAGGCTGAGTGGAAAACATCCAGCCTCTTTTTGTCTCCACCCACTGGCCCCTGCCTCGCTTGTGCTGCTCTGCGCTTTCTTTATGTTCTTTACACAAAAGCTGTGCATAAGGCTTGTTCTAGAAATTTTAGCCTTCCCCCTCCTATACCTAGCAACTGAGATGTGATTGGCCAGAGCGGTGGGAGGGGGAGGGTGGCTGGGTGGTACAAATACCCCTGTCTGCTCATGCGCTCTGACTTGTTTTCTTTGCCTTGATCACAGGAACAGTGTTCTGATTTTTATCTACCAGTGCCCCATCATTTTCATTCCTGCAGTTCTTGTGGCACAGTTTTAATGTAACTGTTCTGCATTTATTTTATTCCTCTGTGTGTATAATTTATCCTGAGGCAAAACAAAAGTTAACTGTCAGTGTATGGCATATAGGTAAAGGGAGAGGGGCCTTTCTAGGAAATTTTATTTTTAGATTAGTTGGATGTGTATGAATATTTTCCCGTCTGTGTAGTATGATATGAATCAGACTGTTCAAATGTCAGTGTTTATGTGGAGCAGTTGGAAAGGGACATGCAGCCAGCTGGCTGGCACTGTTCGTTCCCATTGCAAATCCAGGTGTATCTGCAGAATGAAGAAGCAGAGCTCATCTCATAAGCCTCTTGAGATAATCCAGTTGTTTACAAACAACAAAGGTGTCAACAGTGGCGTCATTATGGTCTGACTAGTCACATGACTTCAGGAAAGCCCCACATTATGACATAAAAAAAAACTGCGGCGACACTTCCTGGAATGCAGCAATCTGAGGTTTAAGGGTGTTGCAAGAAATGCAAGTGCACTGTGAAGAGGGAAAAATGAGTGCAAGTTGAGATTACAAGATATGCAGAAGAGCCATGACGCTCATCTCCTTTCTTTTCACTGGCAGTTGCAGTGGATATCTTTAACCTGACTGAGTGTTGGCCTGAAATTAGATAAGTTTGGAGTGTTGTTTCTGAAGGCAAAACTGTTGGGGCACCTTAGCATGGAAACCCATCCTGTGTCTCAGTTATGGCTGTTGCATTTAGCCAGGGTCCTGGGGGCTCGTCTGTGCCCCAGACTTGATGTTGTTGGTAGAGACGTGGGGGTTGGGTTTTCTATCCGACAGAAGCAGCTTTGTCTGAGATGAGATTCCTGTGCAGCAAATTTCATTACATAAGGGTGCAGCAGGGTGGAGGTGGAGTCGAGAGACAGCTGGTGTATGGCACTGGGACACAATGGATGCCTGCTCAACATAAACACACTTCTACACAGATGGAGGGAAGGATGTAGGCCATGGACTTCTCCAGAGTCAAGGTCGAAGGTTTTGTAAACAAGCTTGAGATTATCGGAACAGGTCCTTAGAATAAAGAACATCTTGGTCCTTTTACAATGCAGCTCTTGCTATAAGATGTCCTTATGTGGAACACTTGCTCCATCTCTTATCCTCCAAAATATGTCCTGCTGCACCCATGGCCTGCTTCTTTACTGTACCTCAAGTATTAAGGCAGCATTTGGTGTTTGCATTAAAAGTTATGTAACCACTGAGGGTTCAACCCAGTCTGTGGCTTTGTAGGACAGCCAATCCTCTTTTCCCTGCTCAGTGTTTGGCCTAAATTCTCTTAGCTACATAACAAGGCATCGTCAGAGCTGAACCTACCCATGCCCTCAAGCTGTCCTGCCTGGTTCATCTAAAGCTGGGTGGTCAGAGCGGTGACTCACTGCCCCACAATAACTGTCTCATTATAGGCCAGTCCTCCCTTTTCTAACCTTGATGCACATTTGCAGTGTTCCTACTTAGAAAAGCTGCGTCGTGAATTTTAAATGGACCCATCACTATAACGAACCATGTGACTGTCACACATGACTGCCCCCCCACCCCCACCATACGGTCTAACAAGGCCCCAGTCTGAACCACGAGGGATCAGCTGAATCCAGGAATGTGGACAGATGAATGAATGTTTTTTTTTTTCACTCTTTTTCTGATGCATTTTTTTCCCTTTTCAGTGCCAACATCTTGTTTGTTGTTGTTCTTCAGGCTGACAAACCTGTTTTTTTTTTTTTTTTTTGTTTGTTTTTTCCCAGTGTGGCTCTGCAGAATACATGGCACCTGAAGTGGTTGAGGCCTTCAGCGAGGAGGCTACAATTTATGACAAGCGCTGTGACCTGTGGAGCCTTGGTGTCATCATGTACATCATGTTGAGTGGCTACCCACCATTTGTTGGCCGCTGTGGTGGTGACTGTGGCTGGGAACTGGGGGAACCCTGCCACACCTGCCAGGTAAAAACTGGCCACATTGACACAGTCCTACCTACCCTCCCATTGAACTCTTTTACCCTGTGCTTTTCTTTCTGTCATCTTATGTGACATTGCATCATTTTGGTTTTCCCAGAACACTTTGTTTGAGAGTATCCAGGAAGGAAAATACGAGTTTCCAGAAAAAGACTGGGCTCACATCTCCTCAAGTGCCAAAGACCTAATATCCAGACTTCTGGTTCGGGATGCCAAAAAAAGACTGAGTGCCAGCCAGGTGCTGCAGCACCCCTGGGTGCAGGGGGTAAGCATGAAACCGTTTTTGTCATTTCTGTATTATCAAAGCATGTTCTTCTCAGGCTTTGGTTCTAATGAATGCCTGTGTTTTATTCAGGGTGCATCTGACACTTTGCCAACATCCATCTTTCATCAAAGGTGAGAAGGAACACAGCTGAATCTTCTGGCAGAAGATGAAAATATTTGCTCCTTATCTGTCATTTGTTTACTATTTGACTGATTATGTTGGTCTTGTCCATCAGAACCGGCAATGCCAGGGATCTGACATTCTTTGCTGACAAGGCCATGGCTGTGAACCGTCAGCTGGCTGAACAGGACGGCATGGAGGAACAGCAGCAACAGGAAGTCCCGTTTGTTGTCACTGCCCCTGGCTCTTCTATGCGGCTGTCCCCTCCTTCCAACTCCAAGCTGGCGAGGCGCAGGCAGCGGAACAGCCAACCCAAAGGAGGGCCCGTCTCTGCTGCAGAGCTCCGACAGCTTCTGGCCCCTCTGGTTATTGTGGGAGACTGTGCCTGAACTTTGTCAACCCTGACCTCTGACCTTCCGTTAGATTAAAGTCCAGATCTAAGACTGCCCTCATATCCCCCCCCCCCCATTTCTGGCCCCTCTCTCTGACTCTAGCTGGCCTTGGTTCCTCTGCCATTCAGGCTCTCTCCTCGCTGTAAAGGAAGTTGCTGCCTGCAGCTCTTCCTCCAAATGCCTTCTGCCCTTCAGCAGCACTTATGAAGCACATCAGCCCACGGCCTGCATATAGCAAACACATGTGCACGTCCAGGTTATGAGGGAGAGGGCCAGTTAATGATTTGGGAGAGGTGTTTTCTAAGTTATGCTTTTTTTTTCTTTTTTTTTTTTTGTTCCTCCTTTATACAACTCAGTTCAGAAGAAGTCAGAACACTTATCTTTGAAACTAAGCTCAGACACCAAAGGACAACCTGATGTGCTGCTCCCACGTTACAACTGGATCCACTGTGAATTAAGTTATCTGGAATGTTCTCTTTGCCTGTATGTACGTGCATGAATGGCCCATATGCAGATACGTACAAGCTTATGCAATATGCCACAATGAAGGCTGTTCTGTTTAGAATGGGATTCAGTATAAGGGGTCAGAAGGGCTGTAAGCCAATGCTGTCTGTGCCTGGTGCGGTCTATTGTATTGCTGGGGACTTTTTTTTTTTTTCATGAAATTCCTCACAACTGAGCCTCTTCTGTAAAATGATTGGTGATGAAACCCACTCATCCAGCTTTGGCCATGCACTTAAATGCTTTTAGAGCAGAGAATGTTGGGTTTTTTGTTTTTTTTTTTTTTGTTTTTTCCCCCCCTGTACCTGACCAGCCGTGTCTCATCATTGCACAAGTTCATGCAATTGTTTGACAAACATACACGGAATTATTTGTAGTCATTCAGTGTTGGAAATACATCTGATAGTATTAAATTGAACGTAAAAGAAGCACGGCTGCCTCAAAGGAAGGCTTCAGAGCTTGTTCTTAAGCACAGCTGGTATGTGGGTAAGGCTAGTTATGTTAAATGGCTAAAATTGGGGTCAGTATTACTTTAATTGTAAAGAGCCCAGGTCGTCCCCTCACCACAACCAGAACTTGTAATTTTTCATAATTTCTTTCATTCAATTTCTTTGTTAGATTCAACATTTTGGCAGTTAAGGTTAGAATCCTTGTTATAGAGTTGGAAAAGAAGCACATCTTGGCCATTGTAACCTGTTTTTCCTTCTGTATATTTGGATTTGTTTTTTTTTCTCCTTCCAGGGTTTCATTGTCCTGTGTAATGAGACACAACCCTGTCAAAAGACACAGTTCCTGAGAATTATTACAAATAAGAAGCAGGTGAAATTTCTCAATAGAAAAAGAAACAAAAAAAAATGGAAAAACATTCCACCAAATGAGAAAAAAAGTCTTCCATGGACGTGTAGCTGTATAAGTTTACTTCTGTTTTTCATGTTTGAAAACTCCATGTCAACGTGCCACACTGATTTATTTTTTTTTTCCTGGTATGGCTGTTAATAAGCTTTTATTTTCTATATGGTGATTTATTTTTTTTTTCATGCAGGTGCTGTTAAGGTGAAACGCCGGATGTTTTCCATATATATTTTTTTTTTAAAGTTCAGAGTATGTGGTGTATGAGGAGCTGACGGAAAATTTGTTAAGTTGATCTGGAGCGTTCATGCCCAGGGAAGGCAAGTTTTTAAGTTTCTTTTTTTGTGTAAGAGTTGGCAATAATTTTTTTTTTTTTTTTCATTTTAAGCTAAAACTCATTCTGAAACTGACAGGTAATGGACTGGTGATGAGGTCTCATAACACTGTAGCCATTTCACCAAAGAGGGTTCAGGTCTTATTGGACTGTGTGAGTGATCCATCACCAAGCAGTGAGAAGTGAGAAACTTCTGATTGTCCATGTCCTGTTGCCAGCACTGCAGTGACGGTACTCTGGAAATGGATTCCTTGGTAGCAGAGGACCCATTACGCTGATAATAGGACACTGTAATAGTTCTAAAGTACTTTTCTACAGATGCATCGTTATGGGTTTTATGTCTTATAATAAGACTTACTTGAATTTGTGTATGCAGCTGTTTCTTCTCCATTTGGGAAACTACTTTGCTATCGGTAATCTAAAAGCATTAAGCTGAAGATCAAGGCAATCCGTGGGGTTTTGAAAATACCTATACAGTTCAGTATTCTGCCTTTTTCTCCCTTTTGAGCATCAGACAGGTTAGTCCCTACTTTTTTGATAGGGTTGGATTCTCAGAAACGCACAGACTTTGGCCATACTCTGTAATATCCTGAATGGTGTACGAGTTTTCTTGGTCATGACCATTTCTACTTTTTGTCGGACGGCAGTGGTTTTCGGCTGCCTTTTCCTGGGGAAAGGGGACAAAATACGATCCGAAGCCTCTCAGTTTTTATAACGTCTGTCATACTGAAGTAAGGAAGTGTTAAAATTTAAGTCATTCATTCAGATGGACAGTTTAAACC
>JAPTYR010000019.1:9231735-9242059 GCA_029814505.1 Siphamia roseigaster | reverse complement strand
TTCAGATTTACCCACTCTGGGACCCGTATTCAAAAGCAATCGTATTGGAGTACCGTATTTACCGTCCCCATTTTGACAAAAGGCCAATACGTTAAGAAAGTGAGACAAATTCACGCCAATTCGTCTCCGTGTGGACGGGGCCTTAGTTTAGCCTCAAACAGATGAGATATATTTGTAATGTTCCCGGATTTCTCCTTTAACTAAAAATCGAGCTAATGGTTTTTAGTTATGTAGCTGATGTTTGTAGCTGTGGCAGTCCTGTTTTGAGTCCCTCCTAGAAAGCCTCACCCTAATCTACCCTTCCATCATGTTGTACTTGATGTCAGATGCATTTAGTTGTGGATTATGGAGTTTTGACTTCAAAAAGCAGTGCTGTGCTGAGAGTCTGAAGCTATAAGCCCCTTTCAGTTAGAAAGATAAAATCTCTTCCATATCAGTTTGGTAATAGACTGATGATGCTTGCTTCCCGCTAGAATCATTTTTCCGCTGTGCATTTGTGACAGCGACGTTATTCATGGTGCTTATATTTCAGTGTTTGAGGTGTGTGTTTGCCGCTAAACTATGGAGTCTGGTGGAGATTGTGTTCAAGTTCTGAACACTGTTAAGAATTACAGATGTCAGTGGAAGGACTTGACCAGCATGTAGACTCCTGTTGTTTAATATAGATGAGCAGAGCCGGCTGTGAGGATTTAATAATGCCCTTCTGTTGTTTCTGCCAACAGTGACGGTTGCAGATTACATATCAAGGGCTGAGTCTCAGAGCCGACAGATGCCCACCAAGGAGTCCAAGAAAAAGAAGGATGTGGTTAGTACTAAAGCCAACTACACGTTTTAATATTTTTTATTTAACTTTTTCTTTTAATGAACTGTCTGGAGCCGTGGTGGAATGCAGTCGTTTACTCAAGTATTGTACATATCGGCAAATCTGAGCTGTTTATACAGCATTTTATGCAGCTTAATATTTTTACTCCTGCATTTCAGAGTCAAATATCACTCTTTGCACCACAGTTCAACCTAAATAATTTTTCAGATTATAGTTTTTCTTTTCTTTCTAGTGCACAGTGTTCTCAGCTGAAAACAAACTTGTGCTTAAAGGGGGTATTTATGCGGTGTACCCCCCAGTGCCATGATTAATTTACTCCTAAAATGAATTCCTGGACCTTGAAAACTTATACATAGCATCGGATTTACAATAATATTATCTATATTGCCGAGTTATATATGTATAAACTGAAACTGGCCCTACCTCTCAGTGATCAAGAATCCCTCAAAACATTCCTGGATCCAGACAGTGATCTGGATCACCACCAAAATGTAATCATTTGTTCCTTGTGTCAGTGTCAACATTTCCTGAAAATGTCATCAAAATACTTCCACAATGTTTTGAGTTATCTTGCTAACGGACAAGCAAACCCTAATGACAACATAACCTCCACTGTAGAGGAAACTAGTCACAAAAGAGAAAGAAGTAGACAGTGTTGGCAGTATGTTTGGGTAAAATGTGTAAAAATCAATCTACTTTCCCTTTCTTTTCTGAGGATAAAACCCATAGTGATCTAATCTAATCTAGTGGTCAAATAAATAATGTTTGGACACATGGTCTACTCAGTTTATTTATACTGAATATCTTGATTTATCGGTTCCTTATTGTTGAGTTGATGATTCAATCCCTGGTTTCGATGTACTCCTGGGCAAAAATCACCTTAAAGTGACTAAAAAAGACTTGCATTCAAAAAGTTTATAAATGATGCAATTAGTTCTACATTGTAGTTATGACACCTAAGATTGTGAGGGCCATTTATATTTGGAAACGATATGTCAACTGGGCTTTAGTTTTAAGTGTATTAGGAACAGAAAATAAATAAAAACCAGTGTAAATTTTGAATGAGGTTAACTGAGTTGTTTAGATAAATTTTGAATGGTGGACACACTGCTGTTGCTGTAAAACTGAGCTGAGGCTAAGATGTGTTTATGATCTGACACAAGGAAACAAAAGTATGTCATAAGAAGAGAGCCAATAATAAGCAATATGACAGCACTGGGAACCAAAGAACATGACAAACCACGGTGAAGACACAGAAAAAAGTCCTTAGATAAAACTAAAGAGAAAGAAGTGGACAGTATTAGATGTACGTTGTCAAAGTCAACAGTCTTTCCCTTCACATTTCCTCAGGAAATTCAGTGATTATTACACCCAGAGCATTGTGTAGATGAGTGATGAAATAAATAATACCAGGGAAATAATGTGAAATAATGACTCAGTTTCCACTTATTGTTGAGTTGATTCAATCCCCAGATCTCCATACAACACTCCTGGGCAAGAGTGAACCCAAAATGACTCCTAATTGTTAGAAAAGAACTGACTAAAGCAGCTTTGCATTTAAAACTATTTAAACAATACCCCCTTCCTCCCCTTCTTGGGGCAGGGTAATTATGTAATAAGCTCTACAATGTAGTTGTGACAAGTAGGGGTGTAACGGTGCCCTCGGTACTGAACTGTTTTAACACACACAGTATGAGCAGGGTGGCCACCAGTGAAACCCATGTGCAATATTTGATGTGATAAGAGGTCCACGCACCATACACATGCCGAACATAACCCAGAATAGAGAACATCTTCTCTACGGTCTCTGATTTGGGAGCATTTCATATTCAGTTATTAGTTATGTTTATTAAAAATGAAATTGTCTCCTTCACTGTACCGAAAATGTATCGAACCGAAGACCTCTGTAATGAAAACATACTGAACTGAAATTTTTCTGTACCATCACACCCCTAGTGACAACTAAGAAAGACTTTGAATTATTTAAGATAGATTTCATAAGCATCTTTGTTTTCTATCCCTACAGACCAAGGTTATGATCCTTTCAATCCAGAGGTTGTGAGGCCACAGGAGCAGCATAATGGCAAACCCAATGCTTCAGGTGACATCAGCGGTGCTTTGGAGCTCGTCAACAGAGCCATTGAGGAGGTTCGCAGTCAGGTGGAAAGGGAGAAGCGGAAGCTCTCGCGGATTGGTGATGAACCATACGATCCCAGTGAGAATTCCAAGTTGGCTCCATCGGATTCTGGTAAAAGTCAGCCACCGCCAGCTTCACATTCGCCCTATGATCCTGGGAGTTACCAGATGACATCAGGGGGTTATGATCCCAGCCCTGGCTGCAGCAAGTACACGTTAGACTCGGATGTGAAAGGCAACAACTCAATGGAATATGTCCCTACTGCAATGAGAAAGCCTGGAGTAAAGACACAGATACCCCAGCTCCCATCTCCTCCTCCCAGTCCGAAATATTCCAACAGTGCATCCTCTTCTAAATGTAAATACACTTTAGACAACTCTAAACCCTCTACAGACATGGAGTATGATCCCCTCTCCAACTTCTCAGCTGGGATTGCAGGGAAATCCAAGAGAGATGAAAGTGCACAAAGTGTTAAGACAGACACGAACAAAGCACCCGTAGTGCCAGGGGCTCGTATGTCAGATGAGGAGTACGTTGTCGATGTGAAAAAGCCACGAGTAACAAGTGTGGACACAAAGAAGTACACTTTCTCTGACTCTGATGGAGAGAGCTCTGGGACTGAGTATCGACCCACCTCACTTAGCAATCTGCAGCTGAAAAAAGGCAACAGTGGGTCAACTGGAGATGCTGTAGGCAAAGAGAAAAAAGGAAGGACAGAAAATATCCAAAATGCACTAATACAGAGGAATAAAGAGGAGTTTGTCGACTTGACAATAGATTCAGACAGCCAGGTAGATATTCAGTATAAAGATAAGCTAGAGAAAAAGAAGTCTGATAGTCAGTCCAGTCATGAGAAAAATGGCAAATCTGAGAAAGTATATAAACTTGAAAAACAATCAAATAAAATATCTAGTAGTAAAAGCAGTAGCAGCGCTGATAAGAATAAAGGATCAATAAAGAGCTCACACCAGGACTCTGCAAAGAAAGAGAACAAGAGCCACGGAAAGAGAGATGATAAAAAGAGTCCCGTAAAAGTGAAGACGAGCAATAAAGTTATGAGGGAAGAGAAGAGAGGTGATGGTAAAATCAAAACTGTTGAAAAACTGAAAAGTGATGCAAGCAAACGCGATAAAGATGCAGAAAATGAAACCAGACAAAGCAAGAAACCCAAGGTTCACGTCAAGGAAAAGGAACATAACAAGCCCAAGGACGGCCATCACAAAAATGGTAAACTTGATAGTAGTAAAAGAGACAAAGATGTGAAGAAAATCTATAAAAGCAGTTCTAGTAGTAACAGTAAAGGGTCTTCAGCCAATAGTAAAGACAAGGTCAAACAAAGCATGAGCTCGACAAAAAGGTCGGAGGTTAAACGGCGAAGTCTGAGCCACGCTGATCTATTCGGAGACGAGAGTCCAGACGAGGCTGGACCGATGGAGATGGATGACGACGACGAACCGGAGGAAGCGCTGGTTCGGAGATCAGCCGACGCTCTGAGCAGGAGACGCCTGAACAAGAGGAAAGCGTCGGAGCTGACGCCGTCTTCCTCCGAGGACGAGGCGGACTGTGTTGGGATGGGCGGCAGGTCAGTCAGAGATGAAGAGGAAAGCATCGAAATTGACTTCTCTAGTTTCCAGGATGATCTGGACTTTGACTCAGATCCCATGGAGGAGTGTTTGCGGATCTTCAATGAATCCAAGGACGTGAAGATGGAAGACAAAGGAAGGCAGACTAAACAGGTACCAGAGTCAGATGTGCATTATTCAAGTCATATTTTGGAAGTTAGACTTATAAATGAAACCAATATGCCTTGTTTCATCCTGTCAGCCTTCTAGAGATTCTGATGAAGAGAAAGGCACAGAAAGCACTTTAACAACCCTCTTTCCTGGTCAAAAGAAGAGAGTGTCCCATTGTGTTGCCAAAGGAAATGTGAGTTTATCGCTTTTGCTCCACTTCTTTCTCCCAGATTGTTCTTATCAAGTTAGAGCTGCTGAATATAAAGCACCAAAGTTGACATTCTGATGTAAGAGTCCGATCACTGTGACATTCTGGGTCATGTGGTCTAATTCAACTCTTGTTACAGCCTGAAAATAACTCAGGAAATGTACGCGTGGGGAATAGAATAGAATAGAATAGAATAGAATAGAATAGAATGCACCATTGTCATTACATGTGCTATGAAATTGCAGATGGTCTCTGCCAACAACAGTGCACTTACAACTAATAGTGTAGAAACATATATAAATATATATTGGAAAAAAAAATAATATATATATATACACACACATGTATATAAAGGGTAAAGCTTGTGCACTTAATAACACTGTAAATATACATGGCTCAAACATAAGGTACATGTGTCATGAGTTGTTATTATGTAACCCAGGGGTGTTAAACTAATTTCGTCCAGTGGCTGCATTCAGCTCAATTGGTTCTCAAGTGGTCTGGATCAGTGAAGTAATAGCATCATAACTTATAAATAATTACAACAGTTTTTCTTTGTCTTAAAACATATTAAATTACTTGTTATATTATTGGGTTAAAACACAGTAATGTCCCGTCAGAGAGTGAAATTTAATTGACTGCCCTTCCGTCATTTATTTCAATATAAAGTAGTTCCTTCTTTTGGATAATCCCTTATGGTCCAACTAAAGCAAAAGTGAATTTAAAAGTAAAAATGTGGATCATTTAACAACACTAATCTGCCAAATTGTCTCTAAAATGTCCCGTCAGAGAGATTTGGAATACCATGTTTTGACCCTTTTATATTATGAGGTAACAGGCGTAATATTGTTAAAATATTGGAGTTTGGAACTAAAATAAGTTTATAGTAAAATAGTTTCTCATTAAGTTCCTCATTTGCCCAGGTCATTGTTCTTGGTAGTTCTTGGAGGTTCAACTGGACTAGTTTTACTCATTTGAAGCAAAAGGAGTCCAGTTGAACCTCGAACCAAGAACTTGGAAAAATGAAGTTGTCACTATTTAGAGGTTATGTCGTTATTATTTTACTTTAGATCATATTTGTCTGTTTGTGGAACCTGGACTAAAATGACTTTGACATCCTTTATTGTTAGTATCTTCAGTGTAATTTTTGCACCTAAATTCATCCCGTGGACCAGATTGAACCTTTTGGTGGGCCTGGTTTGGCCCCCTGGTCTGCATGTTTCAGACCTGTGATTTAAAAGAAGTTCTGTGGTGATGATTTAACCAGCTTCGTAAATTTCCTCATATCTCTTCAAGTGTAATTTTAAAAACAGTGGCTTTGTTTATTTTCTGAACTGCATAGTTCTCAAGAGAGTTGCAGTGATGTCGAAGTGTATCCCAGCTACCAATGGGGTGGAGGTGGTGGTGGTGGGGGGAGGAGTCATCCTGGATTCTGTTTTCAGGTCATCATAGGGTTGGTATATACAGACCAACAACCATATGGGCAGTTTATTAAGTGCGTGTCTTTGGAGGAAGGGAACGATTATTGGTGCATTGACCTTGTCTCCAGCTTTAAAGTTCCAGACAAGGTTCACACACTCAAAAAAAAAAAAGGAATTTTTTAATTACATGACTTCTCAAGAAAGCTTTACTCTCCCCAGATTGTGTGCGGCCAACATTCAGGAAGTGCAACCAATATTCAGAACGAATAGAACAATAACAAATAACATAAATACCATATCGAATTGTTTAAAATCCCAGTCGCAGCTGGGACAGAGGAATTCCTCAGCCTTGTTTGTGCTGCATCTTGGCCTTGAAAATCCAAACAGAAGCAAAACAATCTAACTTTGGAGTGGAGATTGACTGTGTTTCCTGTAAAGATTTCACCGTCTAAAAGATGTAAGAGGTCATGCAAATGTTTTCCTGCAATTTTATGTTTGGAATGTGGGTTTGGAGAATGGAACAATACTTGGCAGAGTTCAGGGTTGTTCTCAAAGGGGTCATATTTTATTAAACCTTTTTTTATTAGGCTTTGGTTCATTTATTTGTGTATTTAAACACAAATAGTTCATACAGTTTGAATTTGAATGCTCCAGGTGCTGTAAAGCTATCTTTAGATTAATTCCAGCCAAAATCAAGTGTATTTCTACAGATTTAATTTGTTACGAGTTATATTTCTTCGAGACGTAACATTGTTTATTAGCAGAAGTGGTTGTAGTAAAAACTGAAAATATATCCAAACTTCAAGTCGATTACCTAAAATGTTCAGTTGTTTGTTTGAACAGGACAGAGCAGCACAGTCAACAACCTGGAGGGGGCGGGGTCATGTGCATTTAAAGGGCCAGCGCTCTAAACTACCTTTCTGGTGTCATTCGTCAGAAATAAGGTTGAAGATGGACCTGTGGAGGTGAAGGAATGAAGAATTCAGACCCTAGGAGAGCATTTACAGTTGTATTAATTTGCAATTCCATTTTAAAAGAAGAAAATATCACTCCTGTATCTAAAATTAGAACCAGAAAACAGAACTCCATCACTGTCTATCTCCATGTTATACCCTGTTTAGATCTTTTTTTTAAACAGATATACTGTTAATAATAACAGAACCTTTGAACAGTTCTTAACCTACACACACATTAAGATATTACTTTGTACTTAATCCTCTACTGAACCTGGTGCTGCACATTTAGATATACAGTACATCCAGATTATCTTCATTGATTCCCCTGAGGGAAATTCATTTTACATGAGCTGAAGAAAAACAAATTAAGCTTGAATTAATAAACAAAAGATAACACATGTTGCATGTTGGTTGCATGCAGGTTTTTCCTCAGATAAGTGTCAACATCTGTAAACCCTTTATCTGAGAACTGGCTTTGAATCTCACTGCTGCTTCTTGGAAATTGAGTCAAATAAGGAAAACAAATGAAAGAAAAACACGGTGTCACTGTGTTGTTTTAATTCAGTGCAGGCGCTGCAGTAGGACAGAGACGCAGCGAATACGAGGAAGTGAAGGCTAAAACCATACTTTGAAAAGTACTGTAGGGGGTTTCCAGTCATGCAGGTTACAGCAGAGACCATCTGATCTGACAGGACGTCGTCAGCTGACACCGATTCGGAAAACACCCGACATGTTTGTGTGATCAACAGACCTGTACTGTAATGCAGGTGGCCTTGGTGAAAAACACTGTGGTTCTCACTGTTTAGATTATTATGACTGGGTCTCTGTTTTATTATTTGAGCTTAAATGAGCTATTTTTTACCTCCTTATGAAAGATGCACACTTTGTCCTCTTAGTATGATGTCATTATTGCTAATAATCGGATAAATGATTTCCTCAGGGTGTCTGCAAATCCTTAAAATGTCTCAAAAATGGGATTGTCCTAAGTTAAGGCCTTAATTATCCTTATCTGGTCTTAAAAATAATAAATCTTTGGTCTTTCATCCCTCAGATAAATTAAACTATATTGCTGTATTTTCTTTGTAAATCTTTGTTTTGAATTAGTACAGTGTGCAGTAGGGGGGTGTTCAAAATATCGATACGGGGATACATCGTCGCGGGCCTCTTCAGGATACACATATCGATACAGAGGCGTCAGTATCGATATTTCATGTGCAACAAATTATCAAGTTTCTGAAACGGCATCAAACATTTGTTCTTTTCTATGTCATACACATTTGGACCACACGCTGTGTTAGCGCTGTCGGCGGCAGCGCTGCTAACAGTAGAAGAAGAAAACAAACACATCCGCAAGGCATTCTGTCAAAGCACGGCATGGATGAAGAGAAGATACTTTCTGCCCCTGCTAAATTGAAATCACAAATATGGCAAAACTTCTGATTCACGAAACAAGAAGGACATTTGGACCTGGACATGACACATACTGTTTACAGACACTGTCAGAGCAAAGTTAAATACTGTGGAAATACAACAAACCTTCACCTCCACATGATGTCATTATTTCATTTACTTTATTTACTGATTTACTACAGCCTTGTTAAGACCATGTTTTACATTTACCTCGTGAATACCAAATACACTGTTCAATATTCAATACAGTGTAATTGTTGCTCTCTGCAGCAAATTAAAAAAAACAGTTGAGTATACATACTGTATGTCTGTTTTCTTAATGTTAAAGTTCAAACTGTTAAATATAACTCTAAAACAAAAACAACAGGATGCATATTGTATTGAATACCATGTATCGGGATGCACACGTATCGTGATACATATCGTATCGTCACCCCTGTATCGGGATATGTATCGTATCGCGAGGTCATTGGCGATACCCACCCCTAGTGGTGATGGGGGGGGGGCACACTTTCATTCTGTAGGTCGGGTGGACAGCTGTCAGAAGTGAAAGTGAAACCTATTGTTCATTTAAGTCATTTATGGGGGTGGTGGGTGGCTGCACACTCCAAGTGCGTTTTTTGTTTCATGCGGTTCATTCATGCAACCCATCGAGACCTGGGAAGGTGTGTTTTGTTCTGATCATGTCTGTGATCAGTATTGACAATACAACTGTGTCTACATCTGATAATGACATGTAAACAAATTCATGTCAATTCTTATCCAGGATTTCTCAATCTTTCTTCCATCTCCAGTTGTACGAGTTATAGCTTTCTGGAATTGTCATTGTATGTGTGTATCCATGCCAGTACAAACAGCTGCAATGGATATCACTAACATCTGTGATTCATACCTTACATCAGTAGGAGTACCGATAGTTCAGATCCCTGCAAGCAGACGCATCTAAACGCTGACTTCCTGTTATATTTAAGGCAGGCCAAACCCATCTTATGCCCCTGCTCATGCACACATACACACCACAGGCTGGGTTTGGCCCAGTCCCAGCTTGGCTAAGCTTACTGTCATGATTATGGTCTTAACTCTCATCAGCATCGTTCACTCACTCGTTCATTCCGTTTCACGCACGCACGCACGCACACACACACACGCAGCTTTAACTCAAACCATGCCAGCCTATCTGGACAATTACCGCAGCTGTCTGTGATAAAGCGGTGACTCCTTTAGTCAGGAGAGACAGTCATAATGGCTGCAATGTTAAAAATGATTCAGTTGGAGGTTATTATCCAGAATGACTCACACAAAGTACAGCAGTTTTCATTGAACTGCAGCCTTCAAGAGGGAAACCAGAGGCCTGGGTCCAAGGCCACAGAGTGCTAAGCAGAGATTACTTACTATTGATGTCATTTAACCCCCTCAACAATGTATGTGCAGCGCCTTGTACCATCGAAGGCCACTTACAGTAAAACCTTAGAAATCTACTGTACATTCAAAGTCTGTGTAACACAAATACAGAAACCTAAAGGTTATACCCAAAAATCTTCCTGCTGTTTTTTCTTTATGATTATCTATCTATCTATCTATCTATCTATCTATCTATCTATCTATCTATCTATCTATCTATCTATCTATCTATCTA
>JAPTYR010000019.1:9178036-9193994 GCA_029814505.1 Siphamia roseigaster | reverse complement strand
AACTGATTTATAGACAATAGCTCTGAAAAATCTCATTGAAGAAATATATTTTCACCTGTTCACCTGGCAGATTTTTATTTATTTATTTATTTTTTTTGCTTGAATTAAGAAAGGTAGGTTAGTTGCTCATTGAACCAGTGAAAATGATCTCAGCCAGGTTTCTTCAATCTGATTTTCCAGATCTATTGTCTATAAATCAGTTCTTATATCTGACTGAAAAGTTTCTTTTTAGGTGATTCTGTCTTTTTTAAGTGTGATGAGGTATTTGGACTAGAAATGAGAAAAACAGACTTGGTATGATTTAGATTTTTATAATGTACACTGATCCATCTGAGATATGACCCAAAACACTGGACACCTGAAAGGGAAAAGATATTCACATCCAAAACTGATGCCTGGAAACGTCAAACATGCATCTGTGTTCACAGAGTTTTATCAAATGTCTGGAATCTCAATCTGTACAGTCACTTTTTTAAAAATAAATATTTGTAGTAGACACATTTTCACCTATTATCTAGCTGATCTGTTTCCTTTTTTTTTTTTACATTCTAGTTTTAAGCAGGTTCAGTCTTCAGCATTAGAATCACGGCATAAGGTTTTACTACATTGTCACTTCATAGTAACAATGACAGACGTGTGATTGCAACATAGTAATATGAAATAAAACAATTTGTTCCTCAGTATTCACTTTTCTTATCCCAGCCCAATGACGTTTATATGACTGAAGTGTGTTTACTGTGGATTCAAAGTACTTCAACATCTTTCTGAATCATTCCACTGCTGTGAAGGTGATTGTTTAATGTGTTTTTATGAGACAACACATTTTGATCAATCTGAAGAATATAGTTAGATTAAAAGTCTTGTCCATCTTATTTGAAGCTACAGTGAATGGGGACAAAACAAAAGAGACAGCATCATATTAATATGAAATCGCCCAGTATTTGGAAAAACACAACCATTAATACACTAGTAATGATTGAAACAAGTCAACTTTATAGTCTGTACATGTCTGAATGATAAAAAGGTAACATATAGTTTAGCAAAACCCTTATTTTTGACAAACATCAAAAAATCAACAATAATTTTTATTTATTGGTACATTTATTTACACATCAGGGTTTTTTGGAAGCAAATAGATACTTTCCTTGAGTAAAACTACTGATACAATGCTCTGAAAATGCTGTACCACATATAAAATGTCATTTCTGATTATAGTATTGTGAACTCTTACAAGTATGTAAAGTAAATGTTACTTTGGTTGGTGTTAGACGATGAGATATGATGCTTTTGATTTTTAATTTGACTTCAGCTGCTGTTAAAGGCTGAGCTCATTTAAACTATTTTATCCACTAATGGTGAATGAAAGTAAAGTAATGCATCATATTTTATCTTATCATCATATTTTTGTAGTCAAGATATAGTTTTGTGAGAGCCAAATATTAAAGAAAAAAACCCAAACAAAACTTAATGAGTTGAGAAAAGATATCCAATGAATCCAAGAAGATTTTTAAGGGTTCATTCAGCTTAATAATGAGGAAAACAGAACAGGTTTATCACTAATAAGGATAGTAAAGTTGAATAAAGCTTTCAGACAATATAATATAATATTTGCCTCTTGTGGAAAAATTATGATGTGGAGCCGACAACACCAAAAAAACAAAACAAGACACATCACTGCTCCAGTAATAATAACATTAACAACTATATGGTATTTACTAGATTTTTGTTATTACCTTCATATTTTTACAGGAACAGTTAATGATGAAAACGAGTATATTTTTCAACCACATTGAGCAGTTTCCAGTCACTACGCACACGTCATGCTTTTTTCTATTCACGAAACGGCTGCGTCAGGTTTTCGACGTAGCGCTATGCTGAGAGCCAACGTGACGCTGTGCCTGGGTATCGGCAGCCGAGGGAGGCTTAAAGAGACAACAGTAAAATCATAGCAACTTGAGGACAAGAGAAATGAAAAAGATAGGGGCGACGGAAGAAACATGAGATCAACCGCCTTCCGATAACTAACATTTAAAGGTAACAAGCTTCCTGTCTGCGACAGAAATTCACCCGCAGATGTTTTTAGAGGATATCCGTCTCCGTATGTTGTGTTATCGCTCTTGCTAATGTTTCGTGTGCTAGCTTGCTAAGTGGCTAACTTGTAAGCTAAGCGGTAAGAGAGCCCAGGCTGCTGTTGGTTTGCAGTCGGTTGTTTCGGATTAAGGAGTTGCCCGGCAGTGGCCAGGATAATGGCTAACGTTTTAGCTGGAATCTGAAGCCAAAAGGACCCTCTCAGGTGAAACAATGAAGTCTTTTATCGTACCATTATTCCATTCGATGGCAATAGTTTCAGCGTCGCTGGGGATGTTGTTATTTCCCAGTTATTAAGCATTTAGTAAGTGCCCAGGTTAATGGATCTTGGAGAATGTCAATCAATGAATATTTTATGCTCTGTCCTGCTTCGTATTGTTCAATTTGCACTAACGTTAATTCGCTAACATTTGGCATTATTGTGAGCATGTGGTACAATCTTGTTGATAGATTTGGCTCGCGTCAAGTCATTAGCTGTTTTTTTTAATCAGGCATTGGGCCAGAAGAAACGGTGTTTTTGGTAAGTGCTAGCTGTGTTAGCTTCATTTAGATATGCTCTCTCAGCTTCGGCGCAGGATGAACATCTATTTTACTCAAACTGGTGGTTGTCGCTGCGTTCACACAGACGAGGAGGATGGATTAACCGAAATGCACTGACTACGATTGAAATATACGGAGCTAACTGGATTGAACAGACGTCCAGATAGCTGAAGTCTATCTGGCCTTGTCTACCGATCCAGCTAACGTCAGTCTAATGTTAGCGTTGGCTTTTCTACAGACACGTTTCGACAGGCTTTCCTAATGTAAAGAAAACGATTTGGGATTCTCATCTCGTAGCGAAACCCTTCACGAAGCAGAGAAACGCGTACGTGGGATCACCCGAAACTAAGGCTAAATGACAGCTGCCAAACATCATTATTCATTAGCCAGCTAGCACTGTTAACGTTAAATGATAACCTCGGCTAACATGGACTTAAACGCAAGGAAACACTTATTCCGTGTATTAACCGGTGGAAAATTGAAAAACAAAGTGTGGCACTGTTTGTTTTAGGCAAACTGAGCCTATTTGTCAGTAGTTGGTTGAATACTGGAGCCATTTAATTGTTAAATGTTGCGTCCCATTGGGCCAGCTAGCTGTATGGACTAACACTGGAGCAGGCTGACATTTATAGCCTCAAACTCAAGATTTTCATCAGCGACACAACAGACATGTTCATGACTGTTTTAAGATCAGCCTTACGTTGTCAGTCTTCTCACATAGTATGTTTTTAACCACATGACAGCTGACTTGATAAACAGTCTCAACTTCCTGAATTGAGTAAGTCTCGACATTGTTTGCAAAAGTTAAGTGAGAAAATACGTCATTTAGATCTGTGTTGTGTTCCATGAAGATCTACGACATTTCTTGGTTACCAACAGTATTACATCCATTTAAAATGTATGTGTCAGTTTTTTTGGGTCACCTTGCTGGTAGAAGTGCTTACCACAGTGCACTTCACCATTGCAGCAGTTGCTGTGATCATTTGACAGGCTCTATTAAGTTTCATCCACCAGTTCATTGTACCTTTGAATCTCGTGACCAGGTAGGTTAGCAGCAGCTTCTTTCCTCCACAAAGTACTGCCATGATTCTTTCTGCAGGGAACAGATCACAGTATACGTAGCTCAAAACCTTTTCCCTTTTGTCTGTTGAGCTTATGGAGCAAATACATATATTGGCTTTATGGGCTATGTCATTGTTTATTTATACACCTCAGAATAATTTAGACCTCAGTAGATAGTGGCATGTGAGAATAGCTTTTATGTCCTGTTTTCAGTTTTATTTAAAACAGAATAAAATGACATCTCATTAATATTTTATATCTCTATCAAATAAACAGTCCTTTACTCAGTTTGTTAGATAAAACTTAGTATTAGTTTCCAGTTTCCTCCAGCCTGATGGTGTATTGTAGTCTTGTGATAGGTAGAGACAGTAGAACTAGCTGTACACTAGATTGTATCCAGTCCTTCTGATGTTATGTCTCCTTATTATGTAGACTTTATGATGGGTTGAGGCATTACACTGGTCATTGATCCATGTAAGTGCCTTTCCATAGGAAAGAGTCACTGCCCATAACAAGTGCCTACATTATACCTGCTCTCTTCCGTACCATTCACATCTTAGATCATGGATGTAGAAGGGTTAGAGAAGCTGTCTTGGACAGAGACGTCTAAATGTAAGTCTTAGCCAAAAGCTGGTCAAATATCGCCATTTGTTTAAGCTAATATTATGGTTGTTATCAGCATAGTTTGGGCTTGGCATTCATAATGGTGTGTGACTTATTTGGATATATTGGTGCTTGTCACATCACGATCATGCACTACGCAGGACCTCCTTGATGTATAATTTTATTTGCAGTATTATGCATGGTTCCTTTTACCTGAACCTTTCTGAGATGTACACACCTCCACAAGTCGCGAAGGACTGATACTGCTGATACTGAAACTTTTTAAAAGCTGATGAGCTCCATTGTATTTTTGGGTATCTTTTAGGAATATGTTTGATTGTAAAACGGGCCTTTTCTTCTCCACCGTTCACTGTGGAATATTTCTGCTCTTATTGATTGCTTTATTGAATTTCTCTTGTGCCGGTCTGATGCGAGATCTCATTTCAGCTGTAGTAAAGAACAGCCACAGTAGGCATAATTTGATCTTCAACTAAAAGGTTTGAAATTTTTGCTCTGAAAAATTTTAATCTTCTAATGGGCATGAAGTAATACAGCGACAGAACCCAATTGAGCGACTACTTTTTCCATTATTTTCGGCTCTCGTTAATTTCTTAACAGATCTTGCTTGTTTGATATTTGACAGCTTCTTTCATTGCATGTAGAATGAGCCAACCACTGGAGGATTAATCTCATTTGCAAGGAGAGAACATGGTGGACATGTTTTTTTTTAATCTATTTTGTTGACTATTTTTGTACCTAAAGATGCACAAAACATGCATTAAATGTGGAGAAATTTGACATTTTTGATTGATAGGCTTAATACTGCTGTGCCTACAGATTTATTGTCGAGAACATCCAACTCTACAGGTGTTTTTTTTTTTTTTTTTTTTTTTAAACTCTTATGGTATAACAACTTGTTATACTTGACAACCTACACTTATTTCTCCAATTATCAACCAGAGATGCTCTTAACATAATAGTTAATTATCTCACTATTCCCTGTGTGATTATTACTAAACCTAGTGAGCAATAAATTGAGATTCTGGACACTGATTTTCATCCAGGGCATTATAGGGCACTGAACAATCAGTTGAAACCACATTATGGCCAAGTTTGATATCCACATTGCTGGAGCACAACAACCATTATAAAGTATTGTCGTGCTACAGGGATGTCTTGGCTTACAAATTATAGTCGAACATGTTTGTTTGGTACAGATTCCAGCAAAGATAACATTACCAAAGTGAAACGCAAGAGTTACTGTAATTCTAATAATCACAAGAGCGACTTGGTGCACCCCAAGCAAGCTCTGTGTAGTGGATTAATTCACACTCAGATTGAATGACATACAGGAAATATAGTCCACTATATATTGAATATGGAGTTCAGACACTGTTGAAAGCCGTTGATGCTTTTAGACTGATTTCTCTGTGCTGCTTTTGCAGATATCCAGCCGACATCTGGGTCTACTGGTTACCTGCGTCTCCCCTGCAGACTCTGGGTTGCCTCCTCTGCCGTGGCCCTACAACATGGAGTGTGTCCACCGTGTCACTGAAGGCTGACCAGAGGGGAAAAGGCTCTCCAGGAGATGTTCCCAAGTGGCCTTGTGGACGCAGTCGCTGGGCTTTGGGGTGGCTTTTTATGACGAGTATTGTATGTTCATCTGCGGTCACATCCTAGCACAACCTGCCGATTCTTCCGGCGGGGACATGGAAGACTAAGCCCGGCGCTGGAGAAACCCACTTGACTGGAGCCTCTCCGACAAACAAGGAAGAAGACAAAAAGGGAAGCACTCAGCAGAAGAACTGCCTGATAGACACAGCAGGCACTTCAGCTGTAGTTTCAGCTCATTTAAAGTGTCTTCTGAGCCATTGCCCATTTTCAGCAACACCTTCCCCCCTAAAAGATTTGTCTCCCTCCCCCCTTACTAAAGCATACTCTGCTGGCGTTATCAGAGTTTCTATGGTTTGCATGGCTGGAGAATAACCGTGGAGAGGCCAGGGTATCACAAGCTTATGGATTTTGACAAGAGAGGGGGAAAGGGAGAAGCAGAGGAAGGGAAAAAGATGTCTAAGACGGCAGGCAGCAGGACTGGACATGGGGGCCGGAGTTCAGGGACCAATTCTGGAGTTCTTATGGTTGGCCCAAACTTTCGTGTTGGTAAAAAAATCGGCTGCGGGAACTTTGGAGAGCTGCGGCTGGGAAAAAATCTCTATACTAACGAATATGTGGCCATCAAATTGGTAAGTCTTCTCTCTCCCCTGAGATTGCAGGGGTGGTGTAAAAACATCTTGCAACACCTGCTCACAAAACACCAGGAATAGTTCTAATCTGCCTGCATCACTACTTCACTTAAATGATGCTGGTGCGCTTTTTGTTTTGTATAGGAAATGTGGTAAATTTATTGCAATGTGTAAGTCACTGTTTGACCTCAGAAAAGGCAGACACAGGATGTAACCCCTGCCCCACTCCTTCTCAAACATGGTGCTATTTGCTGTTAATGAGTGAACCGGTGCTCTTCTTATCTTTATCAAACAGGGAAAGAAGAATATGGCTGGTATTGGTCTAATCTAATCTTAACTATAATCCAAACAGTCTGGTTTGAAGAAGGAAAAAAAATGTACTAAAAATACATCTGACCCTTATGAAAGGAAAGTATATGTGCCAGTATATGTGAAATATATTGACACATATATTAAACAATATATTATATATTCATGTGATGTATTGCAATATACAAATGATTGCCGCTTTCCATGTATTGCAATATATTGGAAAATACAAAATCTCATATGCCAATATATTGTCTAATGTGTCACATGATATTTTCCAATATACTGCAGTGTATTTATTTCTCTTTTGTAAGGGGATGCGGCATAATTTCCTACATTTTAAAGACACAGGTAAAATTTTTTGCAATTTACTGAATTTATTCTGGAACTTTATGTTGTTAAAATAGACGCAGTTCTTTGTAAAAAACAAAACAAAAAAAGAACAACAAACAAACCCCAAACAACACATTTCTAAACCTCCTTTCCACCTATTCTATATTTTCCTCAGGAGACAAATATTGTGCTGAAGCTCTCCCTCCCAATAAGCTCACACTAGGCCTTATGAGCAATCAATAATTTACTGAGTCTTTTTGTTTTGTGTCAGCATGAACTTTTTTTTTTTTTTTCTTCCCTCAGAGCCACCAGTGCAGAAGCATTCAGACAGGCTGCGAAAAAACCACATGAAATGTCAAGGCCTGTTTGTTTTCTGATTGTTAGAGTCTAGGCGAGTCAGTTAGTGAGCAGCTCAACCATTTCCTCTACAGCTCTCCTATTCTGTTTTTTTCCTTTTGATATTAAATGTGTTGCCGCTTCCAGCACTTTGACCACTGGAAGATCTTATTTTGCCTCTGACAGGCTCCGGTTTAGTACATCGTCACGCTTAAGCCGCTGGGGGCTCGGCGTCATCTTCACCACAGCCACACAGCTCTGTGTATGATTATCCTTACATTTGTATCTCTCAGGGAGGTCATTATCTCTGAACGGGCATCCACTGAAGGCTTTGCTAACCACATAGAAGGCAGAGGTTAGCAAACAGCTGTAATTGCAGTCCTCCACTTCGTCCAAATCTTAAGTTGTGCTTGTTGCCGCTCCTCTTTGCCCGTGAACCCTCCCATCTGTTTTGGTATTTTTATCCCCATGGTGTCTAGCTATATCTGGACCTGGCATTAGGGCCACAACACTCTTCCGTGAATCCCCACTGGACCCAGCATTTATCTAGATGTATAATAGCAAGAAGAGGAAGTGAGTTAATGGTGTTAACAAGCTCAACAAAGCCTAGCTAATAGTAGGGCCTATTTAGGATTTAATTTGTAAATCCACATTTTTGCCACTGACTCATGTTTTCTCAGTGTCGATTTTATTTTCAGTCTCTGAAATTATACTGTTGGGTCTGTATTTTTAATTTGAACCAGATGGGTTTTTTTTTCTTTTTTTTTTTTTTTAAATTAAGGAATTAGTTTTTAGTCTGAACGGCTTCTCGAGGGCTAACCCAGACTCGGGCACAGTTGTCTGTCCACGTGTTTCTGTCCGTCCGTGCTCCCTGGGGTAACCCAGTGAATGTCACGGTCTGTCCAGTTAGGCGTCTGTTTCGTCAGAGGCTGTTACTGAGCTCTTCCTCGTGCGCTAAAACAAATAACAGCCCTGTTATCCTCGACCACCTGCTAACACATGCTCAGGAAGAGCAGTGTCTCCTTTTTGTCTTTTCACTGACAAATGTTGACTTTTAGTTCAAACCTGTTGGATTTAAAGTGCAGAGAATGTGGTAAAGTTGTGTTTCTTGTGGTGTTTCAGCTGAATTTTACATTTAATACAGCAATGAGTTATAAAGTAGATGAAATATATTTCATCAACCAGGTCTTTTTCAGTAAATTTACTTATTATGAGTCAAATTTGACATCTGTATATGGCCCGTTTTGGTCAGTGTTCATCCAAGTCATAAATACAAACTCGGATTACCAAGATTTATTTATTTTATACGTACGTACCTTTATTTAACCAGGAAGTCCCATTGAGATCAGAGATCTCTTTTGCAAAGGGGAACTGGCCAAGTAGGTGCCATACAAAGTCCATGCATGTTTATATTGTTGCTGAAGTTCATTCATGAACTCAACGATTCACAGTTCCATGCTATCAGTATTCCTTTGGTTGTTAAAATATACATGTTCTTAACTGATCAACTGTTGCTCTCAATAAAACTGATGGATCACGTTAATCATTACCTGGTGACTGGTTGCAGTTGTTTCCTGAGTGTACAGTTTTTCTTTGCTTCAAAGTAAATTTGGAGTAATTACTTGTGAAGGACTGGCTGTAGTGATTTTCCGACTTGGCCCGTTTTTTCGTTGTCTGCCAGCACCTGGGACAAAGGTGAATGCCAGTGTCACCCTGCTCCGTCACGTGATGGCAGAGATATAGATGCAGGGCAGACCAATGTGCTCCATTCTCTGCCAAGAGGTCTCCAACTGCTGTGAACGTTACAGCAAAAAAGCGAGCGAGAAGGGGGAAACTGCTAAGTGCTGAAAGGTCGTCTTTGTTACTAGGTCTTGTCGACACACAGTGGTTCAGTCTTTGGTTCAGCTGGATGCTTTCTCACACTGACAAACGCCTGTGTGATGGTGGCAGGACCATATAGCCACTGCTACACTGCAGCCTTTACTCCCGAGTGGAGATCCCAGTGTCTTAAAGAAACACCACCATCTAATAATGTGCCCAGCATCAACATTTACTGTAAAAACATCTGCCTGTGGCGTCCATTTAGATAGTTCTCAGTCTTTGTTATGTCAGTAACATTGCTTCAGCTTTCTGTGCTCTCACCTGGGACTGTGACATAACTGTCCACTGAGAAACTGACCATCAAATCCTCTTTAACTGTTTGCCCCACAGGTTTTGCACGTCACTCTCTTGTGCTGTTTTCATGTTTTGAACACACGCTATCTTCATACTTTCCGCATATGCCTCATCAAGGTCATCTGCGCCCTCTCAAAGCTGTCACTGCTGTTGCCTCAGGTGCATTTTGTGTTTCTTTGTATGTTGTTGATCCGCCATTAACCTAGAAGTTTCAAAGTGACATCAGCAAAGCTAACATTAAGTTAATGGTAATGAGTCATATGCGTACCCCTGGGATATGTCAGACATGGCAGGAGAATGATTAAATAATTTCAAGTGTTGAGACATATTCAACACAACATGTCTCCCAGTAGCTCCTGTCATCAGGCCTGCTCTTTGTTGTCTCCCAGCTGTGTACATACAGAGCCATTTTTTTTAAAAAACTTTGTTGGAGTTCCTTGGCCAATACAAGAATAGACTTTGGAGTCCTCACCCAATCATAACTTGGGAGTCCCAGTCTGTCATTCTCATCCTGCAGCCATCAATTATCCAACTGAAATGACGAGAGGATTTTATCAACTGAAGCTAATTAGAGTTAATTCCGTGACTTGGCTGAGCTACCAAAGGAAAGTCCTGACTGTTGTCTGCTTTTCTGCTCTCTGTGCTGTCTACCGAACAAAGCTGTTTACGCAGATGAAAAAAAAAATGCTTTGGTTGCATCATTCTGAATTGTAGTGGATTGCATGTTTTTGTTATTCTGATTGATAGTCGTACATTTTTATTTATTTTTTTACATAGGAAGATTTCCTAGTTAAATGTGACAATCATGGAACCTTTCAAAACACAAACTGTTGTGATGCCTGCTGACATATGCCAGTATTCATGTGTATTTGGAATTATGATCTGGATAGTTTACAAATGTATGTAATGTACTGATGTTCATGTTTTTAGCTGTGCAATGTGATCAATCTTATGTCTCGATATTAATACATATATCCTAGTATAGCACTTTTTCTGCAAGTTTGGCAAATTATATTTTTATTTTAACGTTTAACAAAACTTATGTGGTATGTCTTATTTTATTAAGCATTTCAATTAAGTTATAAATTATGTATACAATATGAATAAGGTAAATAAAATGCATATTTGTCTGACAGTTGCAAACAAAATATATATAGGCAAGAAACTCCCTACTATAATTATGTCCATGTATTAGTAGTGCGTCTTTTAGATCCTTGTTTTAAGTTTTTCATTCACTGTCCTCCATATTAGTGTTGCCCATGTCCATCCTGTGTGGAAGAACACAAACTGACCTCCAAACTTATTGCGACAATTTGTGACAATTAACTCTTTGCTAAGCCCCGTCCCCATGGTTACAGTTGCTAGGCCTGGTACACTTTCTCTTGTGGTCCATTCCCACTGGCATGTAAACATGGATTTGTCAACGTCTTGACGATTCATATACAGAACAGACATGTATAGGAACAACAATGTTCTTACATTGCGGAGTAAGTCAAGATATTTTAAGCTAACTTTTAGTTATGACTCCCTATAATTTTCGGTATCTGATATGTTTTAGCCTGTTGCTAAATGCTATCTTTTCCATCAGTTTATAGTGCACCAGGATATTGTTTCCACATTGTGAGTTTAGCCTCAAGTGGTACACAACTACCTAAGTCAATGTTGAAACATTAGTAACTTTTAATCAATATTCTACTATGGCAGCAGTCACCAACCCTGGTCCTGGAGTGCTACTATCCTACATATTTTAGATCTATCCCTCTTCAACACCTGATTCAAATAAGCCTATCATCAAGCTCTGCAATAACCGTCAGGTATGCTGGAAGAGGGAAACTTCTAAAACAGGACCAGGGTTGATCACCCCTTTACTGCGATCTTGTCGCTAACAACTGTGTGCTTGTTAGCATTAGCATCTTACCTTAGAACACGCATGGTTGCACAGTAGCTGCGAGTGAGGTCTTCCACGCCCATATTTAACATCTGTCCAATGGTACTTTTGGTTTTGGGAAGGTGAAAAGTACAACACCCACACTTTCTGGATATTTTTCATTGGACTTTGAAGTCCTGTACATGCGCCATTTAGGCATTTTACTCCGGAGGTGAGGCTTGCTGGACACTCTTCTCTTAGTTACTGTTGTTAACGTCTGATTGATCAGTGGTGGTTCTGGGGCGGGACTTGGGGAAGGGTCAGTTACACAAGCAATGGATAGTGCTGATGATGGCATAATCTGAAACAAATGCTGCTTTTTTACTGTCATTACACACATCTTGCATGGCCTACGCTGCTGTCATGTTTAAGAATGAGTCCATAATCTGACATTCTTGCTGCTGCTGCTGTGTACCACTTTCAGAGAACACACCTGCACCTTATGGTACATGTTGTATATGTGGGGGATGGATGGATGTCCCTGGCAGACTTTTTCTTTTCTCTGGCTGACTCACTGATGCAGAGGCATAAGAATAAGGCAGTTTGTGTGTATGAATCCACTCGCAGATCTGGTCAGTCGTGATACTCAGAGGGAAATGTGAGGTGTTGCATCCAGCCCTCCTGTCTGTTCCCACTGAAGCATGATAAGCAGCTCTTGTTGCAGTCTAACTCAGCAGCTTACACCAGCTCGCCATGAGGCAGTTGTCGAAAAACTGTGAAGGAACAAAAGCTCCATCAGCATGTTTGGCTGGAATTAAAGTGACATTTTGACGATTTAAGTTCTTCCCTGCCCTGCTTGGGCACTCCGCAGAGCATGCTGAACAGCCTGAATGAATAAATCCTTGGATGTCAACAGCATGTAAAAGTCTACCTTTAGTCAACTGGCTAATCCTCTAATGAATCTGTAGCCTGCACCAAAACCGTACGTCCACACAGAAACGCATTGTGGTTTTAAGATGATTTAGTGGCATTCATAAAACCTGCAGGGTTTGAGGCTTAATATTTGTGACTTCAGAGGAGCAGCAAGAATAGGGCCAGTGTCTTTCTGCAGAAATGCGTGAGCTCAAATCATGACGACACAAAAACATGGTTTGAGTATGATACGGGGTGTGGGCCTATGGTAATGAGAGCAGTGCAATTATACCTTCTGGTTCATGACAGATTATTTATTTCTGATGTAACGCAGATCGTGTACATTTCTAGATTGGCAAAGGTATTTGACCTTTTTCATGATAAATTATATTCCGGTGACTGTTAAGAATTTACATTACAGTGTTCCATCTAAACTTACTGTACGCTGTCATTATTTAAGTTGTTACCCAGGGCTGCAATAACTAAACCAGGATCAAATAATGGTTATTTGAGGAGCACACAGAAGCCAAATTGACCACAGGCTTGAGGGTTTGCTTTGCAAGATGAAAAGGCAAAGTTTAAAGTTGGAACTAAAACTGCTTTATAGCACATAAGAAATGAAACTCTGCTGCGTTACAGCCCTCCCTCGAGCATCATTGATTAAGATGAATAGTATTCATAGGGTTATGACATTTGTGGATATTAATGTAACTAATAATCTTGGACTGGTATTATTGAACTGTGTTAAAATGATGTTAATGACTGGTTTCAGTAGAAAGATCATTATCTTTTGTGATAATATGGAATATTTGTCTTCCATCACTTGTTTTATACAGTCATTCCAGTCATCAAAACATGAAACGCATTCTTATTTGGAATTAAGTCAAGTAAAGAGTCTTTGCAGCATGTGTGGCGTTTACATGTGTAGTGAATTAAATCAAAGTGTAAGACTGTACTTTAACCCAGTGTTTTGCAACCTTGGGGTCGGAACCCCACATGGGGTCGGCTGGGATTCCAATGGAGTCGCCTGAAATTTCTATTAATTGATTAAAAACAAAACTAACAACTTGCCAATAAAAAATATATTGTGAATTGAGAGAGACAGTCACAATCTATAAAAGACATGATGAACACTGACGCGCTGTTTTACTGTTTATCTGTCAAATGTTCATTGTGGTTGGTTTAAAATGCTGCAGCTCTTTCATGATTCATAGTTGTAGTTATTGTTTGTTCAGTATTAATTGTCAGCCCTGTAAATACAAGATGGACTGACTGTACATATCCTGACCAAGGAAAATCTAACCCTCCATTTGTGCTGTACACATCTACACCTGGCTTTTCTGTCGCCGTCCATAATAATATACATTATATAGCCTGAATTTTGTCTAAAATTAACATTTATTTGCCGCATAATAGAGCAAACTTATTACATGATCAAAAATAAATTTAATTTGAGCAAAAAAAAAAAAAAGGTCTGCGGTCGCCAGAAATGTGTGACGTAAATTTGGGGTCACCAGCCAAAAAAGGTTGAGAACCACTGCTTTAACCACTGTGTTGTTTCATGCCTAGGTCCAGTACATAATATTTGCTTCACAAACAACTACACCAGAGTAGAATATGTCAGTCTTCTTTTATTTAATGGCTACACTTATAGTATTACTACGAAGCCATGTCAAGACCAAATAGAATGATTTATATTAGACAGGCAGGCTCAAAGTTAAACAAATCAAGGAGTCAACAATATAGTACATTGTACTCGCCACGCCTTGCTCCTCTATTAAATGACAAAGGAGACTTGCCTCTTGGGTTCATGTGAATGGAACTTCCCATGACTGTGTAGGTCACTGGTAACATTGTGTTGCCTTCCTCTACCTCTAACCGCTGACTTCAGCACATTTAAAAATGTACACAGACGTTTACTGGCTTACCAAAGAAGGAAGCCGTAGCTTTATATTTGTGTTGTAGCAGAGAGAAATATTGAAATAGGCATGTTATATAAACTGGATTTCATTTTCCTCTTATAAACACCATCCATAATTTATTCAAAATGGCAGCAAGTTTGCTAAATGTAAAGTGCTGCATCGTATTCATGGAGATGCAGCCGAGGTATGATGCGCTGTTTTCTATGCAGTTTCAAGTGTTGACAATGGGACGACACGATGCATTAATTGTCCTAACGTTGTCTCTCAATTCATTTTGCTGCATCACACCTATCTCACTGGCATTTTAACATTGAACATGATGAAATTAGTCATCAGCCCTGAATCATGCCGATGATTCTAACTGGGGTATTAGAAAGGCCACAGTTACCTCTCTGCTTATCTATCACCCCCAACCCCCACCCAAAAAAAAAAAAAAAAAAATCTGTAAAATACACAAGTGAACTAATTCTAGCTGATTTAAGTGGTGTCCATTTATTACACTAGGTTTTGGGGGCAGCTGATGGCTCCATCTGGGTGTGTTAAATCTGAGTTGAAACATGAGAAGTGCTGGACACCGGCCAGCTGTTGCTCTCCGACACCACCCCTCACTGATCAGCACCACCGCCCAACCATAGTCACCTCCAATCATAAAAGCGACCGCAAAAAACAAACAAACCTACCCATCTCTCATGGAAAAAAAACAACAAACCCTCTACATCCTTTTCATTTGTTTGGGTCCCGGAGTCAGCCAAAAAATCGCCAATATTATCCATTTAACCAGGAGAGTAACGACATTCTGTGTTGACATTTGAAGTGGTCTAAGACAAGATGAGTCACACTGCCAGTTGCATATTGTGAAATGGTTTACTGGGAGTCAAGCAAAGGTCACCGTCTATTCTGGGCCTTGCGTATAATGTTGGGTCTGTTCCTCTGGATGTGGCACACATAGACTATCATATCCATACTCTGAATGTCACGGTGGACTTGAGCTTTCCAGGACATAAACAAGAAGACAGATGTTTATTAATGTGTTGCATTACATCACCAACTGCGATTGAAAATAGACATTGCAAATTAGTGAGGTCCCGATGTGGATTTTTTTTGCTTCTGATACTCGATTATGGAAAACGAATCATAATGATTATTATTTTGGTCAATATTGAAATATTTACACAATTATGTCTTTGAATTGGGAAGAGCATTTATTGAACAGATTTAAAAAAAAAAAAAACACTCCTGTCAAATATATACTGTAAATATATCTTGTAACGTAGTAGTAAAAAAATTGTGTTGTACTACATTAAATCTTTTGAAAACAAGAAACAAATAAAATATAATATCAGGTAGATATACTTCAGTAAATTAGTCAAACATAAATACTTTAATAAATAAGTACAAAATAAGTACTTTGATAAATGGCTCCTAAATAAAAATTTTTTAGAGTAGTTTTGCAGATACCAACCTTTTACAATGAAATTTTGATTTAAATTTGGAGTACTGATCAGCCGATATGGATATAGGATACCGTGTTATTTTTAATTTTTATTTTATTTTTTTTTTACATCAGC
>JAPTYR010000019.1:8833781-8845057 GCA_029814505.1 Siphamia roseigaster | reverse complement strand
CACTGTTACAGTCAGTACGGTCCTTTATTTAACAGGTCAGAGTGGATAAAAATATACTAATACTAATATAAACCACTGTTACAGTCAGTACGGTCCTTTATTTAACAGGTCAGAGTGGATAAAAATATACTAATACTAATATAAACCACTTTTATTACAGTTATTACTATTATTATTCTAAGCAGAATCAACCCTTTAACCCCTGATACGTCAGCGCTGACATATTCTGAATGGATGATTTAGTTCAAATGTTTATCCAAATTCAATCGTCTTCCTTTATTCATGTTTGTTATCTTCGTAATAAACACATTCCGCACGCATAGGAGTGTGCAGTGCAGTGTTTATTTGCCCGTGGAGGCTTTTTTACGCCCGCGTGGATCATTAGTTACGCACGCAGGCCTTTTGACCCGAAAATAACACCATACAAAACTGAAATTAAGTGTTTCCTTCATAAAGCGTGGATGTAGAAACCCACGCTGATCTCTTTTGTCCGTTCTCCTTCACAGACTGCGATGGAAGCCATGGGTCTGATCGCCATCATCGTCAACTGTTACCTGATTGGTCAGTGCGGTCAGCTGCAGCGTCTCTTCCCATGGCTCAGCCCAGAGATGGCCATCATCTCCATCGTCATCCTCGAGGTATCTCCGCTTCAGAAGTCGTATATCTATGACTTCTCTAGATGTAGAGTCCATACGTACCGTTTGTGTTGAAGTGGATGAAAGCTGTAACTCTATCTGACGTGGTTTGTGTTGTAACCGCAGAGTTAACCCTTTAACCCCTGATGCGTCAGCGCTGACACGTTATCAGTGGATGGTTTAGTTTAAGTATTCAGAAAAATTCAACCTGGTGGGAAATATGTAAATGAGCGGCATTGTCTAGTTGCGTAGGTGTGAAATTGTGAATTCAGATTTTAAAAATTATCAAATGTGTCAGGAAGGGAATCATTAAGAACTTGCATTGTAAAAAAGTATGAGTCGAAGTCTATTCATATCAAAAACTTTCAAGATCCTAAGCTTCGTAAATAAAGACTCACTGCTCGAGAAACTAATTGATTGTCATAGTCTTTGGCCCCCCTCTGGCCGCCCCAAGGATAAAAGTGTAGCTACGCCACTGCTGGTAACATATTTAAAAAGGTTTCTGTCAGCTTTTCTTCTGTGGTGCTGTCTATATTTGGAAAAAGGTAAACAGCCTGCAGCTCTGTCTTGGCCTGATAAAAAAGTCAGGAGCATCAGGAGGAGAATTTAACGGTTAAATGTTGTAGTCGTTTACGTCTCACCCTCTGAAGCATGGTGTCTGATTCCTGCTCAGATTCAGCTTCTAATCACTGTCCTTTCTACCCGTCTTTCTCTTTTCTCTGCAGCACTTTGCCATCCTCCTGAAGTACATCATCCATGTAGCTATTCCTGACATTCCTACGTGGGTCAGAGAGGAAATGGCTAAACTGGATTATCAGCGCAGGGAGGCCTTCAAGGTAAAGCATGATACGGCGCTTTTCCACTGCAGAGACGGTACGGCACGGTACGCTTTAGCTCGGCACGGCTCTACCCACTTGTCGAACCGGCCCTGTTCCTTTTCCACTGCCAGCAGTTACTAGTCGGGGCTAGTTGGAGTGGGTGGAGTTAGCGGGGTCAACACTGCCGTGACGTCATTTTCAGGCGACTAAAGTTCCCACGCTGCGGTCAGTAAAGTAAACAAAGCTAATGGAGTCACTGCATGACATTGAGGCGGTACTGCTGTTGTTTGTGCTGTCTGTCGACGTTCTCTCAGGTGTGTTTTTACCTGTGGCTGAGTATTTAAAGATCCCCGAGCTTCGTCGCAGGTATGATGACGTTTCCTTTGACCAATCAGTGGACAGCACTGTTCACGTGACACTTTTGTATCAGCTCGGCATGCATGGCTCGAGCCACCTCTGAAATGGGTGCGAAAAATTGTAACGGGTATAAAGGGTATAAAGCGAGTAGAGTTGTGCCGTACCATACCGTACCGTACCGTGCCGTACTAAAACGTGCAGTGGAAAAGGGGCAATAGTCCAGTGGCTAAGACCAAAATAATGGCAGAACGTTTCACTTTTTGGAGAAATTATGAGCGTTTGCGCATAGGTAGGGGACCCCTGTAGGATCATTTTTCGATTAGGACCCAAATCTGACACGCCCTCTGGTGACCGCCATCTTGAATTTCAAAATGGGCGCCATATTGGGCCTATAACTTCAAAACTAAAGGTGATAGAAAAGCAATTCCAATAGCTAACCCCCATTTTCAGGGTCAAGGAATGCAGTAAAATCATTATTTTGAACATCCGGTGTCGGCCATATTGAAATCCAAGATGGCTGCCGTATTAAACCTAATAGGGTGCCGCGCGAGTGCGATTTTTAGACCACAAGACTGTGTAACGTCAGCAGCGTGAACCAGAAGGAGGTGAACATAGAAGCACTTTCGCTGGCTACCCATGCTAGTGCTGGTTGTTTTCTGTCTGTTATCGCTATCGTTAAGGAGCATGCCGAGTAAAGACTATAAGTCTGCTTATCATTGTTACTATTTATATAATTTCATGTCTCTTTATTTTTCCAAATAATCCTTTGGGGAATCAATAAAGTATGTCTGATCTTTTCTTATCTTTTCTTATCCTTTCTTATCATAATTAATTTTATTCGTATAGCATTTTTCACTCAAAGACACTTTTATGTATGTTGAAATAAGTACAGAGCATCCTAGTTTTCTTTAATTTCTTATTCATTTTAATGGCTGTTCCAACTAACGGTCCATTTGTTTGGAAAAATATAATGATACCAACAAAAACAGCTCATAGTAGTTGAATTTCAGAGTTGATATCTATACATTTAACATGTTTTCTGGATAAAAACCCAAATCACTTTAGTTCTTCCATCAATATCTATGACATTGTACTGACAAAAACAGTGCTTTGATGAATTATTTTCTGTCTGTTTTAGTCACATGATACACACAGGAGTTAGGACTTAGTTAAGACTTTGATTGTCTAGTATTTTTTTCCGTAACTGTCGGTACAACATTCATAACATTATAAAACAAATATTGTAGGATGTAGAAATAAAAACATCATAAAATCATCAAACAAAAATACTGATCTTCTCCAAATCCCTTCACACTCAGTCTCATTGAGCTTCTCTCTATATGAACCTCTTGTTTTCACTGTTGCCTTATTCATTTTTTTTATATTAAAACTTGTTTTATACGTCTCTTTCCTGCTTGTCGATACTACGCTGTTGCCCGTAGCAACCGCCAGCTTCTCAGCCTTCCAGATATGTCATGTAATATGAAGTATTTCCTCATTGATCATTACGTCACAGCCTCCTTTGCTCATGCAGGTCACTTCAGGGACACATTCCGTTCACACTCCTGACTGACAGAAGTCGCATTTAATGTGTAACATGAACCAACAGACAAAAAATTGGATTTCACCAAAAAAAAAATGTTTTTATTGTATTGTACATTAAGACCGTCTGTGTGAACGTAGCCTAAAGCATGGATAAAAGTTTGCAGTAAGTTTCTTTCTGAGGTATTATGTTGTAATGGTCCTGCTCAGGCCCAGTTGGGATCCTGTTGGGATGAATGGTTTCACGCCCTTGTTGTATCCACTCACTGCTGCGAACACGCTATACTGCGACACTTTGTTTTGTAACTAAATTGCTTGTTTCAGACTTTTGCTGACATCTGCACAGTGAGGCTGGGGTTTGTGTTTCAGTCGGTGTCGTCAGCTCCACTTCAGCAGACAGAGCAGTGACTGGGCTGGGGAGGAGGACTAACGCAGCGCTGTTGTTGGACGAGTGTCTCTGCGGCGTTGTAACAGTCAGCTGGCTTTGTGCTTTGTGCTGATTCTTGGCAGTGTATTGAAACGTTTCCTTTCCTCTGCAGAAGCATGAGCGTCAGGCGCAGCAGCATTACCAGCAGCTGCAGAGGAGGAAGAGGGAGGAGGAGGAGCGGCAGAGGCAGGCCGAGCACATGGCCCGGAGGGAGAGGGAGAGGGAGGACGGCAAGGGGGACTCCTCCGGGGACCACCACCACGACAAAAGTCACGGCAGCAAATCACGGGCCGGCGGGGGAGGCGGGGGCGGCGGGTCGGACAAACCCAAGAGGCCCAGCTCCCTGTTGGCCAACAATAACGTGATGAAACTGAAACAGATCATCCCGCTGCAGAGTAAGTTCTCATCAGGCGGCGCCCGTTCGCCACAGTCGCCCACCGGCAGCGAGCCCAAACTGCCCGGCTTCCTGAGCTTCAAGTTCCTTAAGTCACCTGAGAATAAGAAAGAGTGCGCTGCAGCGTCCTCAGCCGCCGCCGCCGCCGCTGCCGCAGCAACGAATCCTACGGCGACAGCATCCTCATCCTCATCATCAGGTAGCAGCTCTCAGGAGCGTTCTCAGTCACCCAGCAAAGCCTTCAACCCTGGGAAACTCTTTAACTTTGGGAAATCTGAGGGGGGAACGTGTGTGAACGGGGGTCAGCCGCCCAAATCCGGAGACGCGGCGTCGGAAAGGCAAGCGTCCAGGTCCGACTTGAACGGGATTCCGGACGAGATCCCGTCGCCCGGAGGGGAAGGGTCTGAGAACGGACACTCCGCAGACTTAGACCCAACCGGATCCAAAGTCTAGTAGCTCCACCGACGGAAAACGAAACATGTCTTCGGTTTCATCTCAGCAGGAAGACGCCACATGTTTGGGAAAGGGCGCGAGGGAAGAAAGGCCTGAGCCGCCTGACGTCAGCGTGGTCACAGGCCGCGGATACCAGTACTTGAAGCAGGAAAAGAGGAAACTGACCAGAGATAACTGTTGGTGTTTTTTGGTTTGCTGTTTTTGCTGAGAGACAAAAAATAACTTCATTCAAAAAAGGTGTAAGCCCTCCTTCATGACGCATAAAAACACACACACACACACGAACATACAGATTCTTCCTTGTCTGCAATACATGAAGAAATGCATGAGCTGCGTTTCTAATATTTTTAAGCCTTTAAAACAGAGAGCTGTGTTTCTTAATTTCTTCTAGTCAGAAATTGTAAGTTCTCGTGGCCTCCAGTGGGGATATAACCGCCTGTTGTGGAGGAAATGATGTGAAAACATATACAGTGGTATGAGCGGATCACAGATCGTACATCTAATAACTACTGAGAGTGTTTTTGAACCATCGTGACACAAGTGGTCGTCAGAAGATACCGCCTCATTTTTAACTGTGAACAATTATCGGGCCCTTCACTTTGATAATGAAGCGGAAAAATGGAAAAGCAATATCAGCCAGTGAGTACCACCGTTCTTATCCTTGTCATCGTCACACAAAAACCTTGGCTTTGAAAACGTCTCCGAATTATCACCGGCTTTATTTTCAAAGCAGGTGGTGACGTCTGAACTGTGTCCTCCGTCCTCCATCCTCCGTCCTCGTGGCAGTTTGACATTAGATCAACGACTTTAGCAGCAGATACTTTAAAGGTGGGGTACGAGATCTGAGAAAAGAGCAGTTCCAACGTTATGGACGTGACATTTGAACTCCAAATGGCAACAAATGACCCAGTTCCTTTTTATTCTCTCCCAGTATCTAAATAGGTGTTGTATATTTTTAGGCCATCCCATATTGGAGAAGTGACAGGAAAAAAATGATCATAGTACATTTAGAGCAGAAGAAAATAACAAAAAAGACATTTGTTATGGATGTGACAGAAAAACACATGTTCTGAGGTGACTCCACATTTTCATGGAACTGTGTGAACTCGTAAATCTAATATCAAAATACAGATATCATTTGATAAAGAGGTCCAAGAAGAACATAAAGACTGATTAGTTTAAAATATTTTGTATTTCATGCAGAGTCTTGGAAGGAAAAATCAGTGTTTATGGATGCAATATAAATCCATTATGGATGTGAGGTGTCTGAAATACACATCTGTTCTGGAAATCAACTATTTAACCATCATAAGCCTTTGTTCAGACAAGAAAACTTGAATATTAATTCAAACTTCCCTTAAGCTCCTAAATCAGATTTAGGATGGATACTGTTTGGCTGTTTTATTGATTTCAGCAGAAATGTCTGCTGTCGTGGCTTCAATTTATTTTAACAATTTAAAATCAATTAAAGTCAATTTATTTAATTTTATTTACAATTTAGAATTTAGCGAGGGTATTTAACCTTCCGATATCCAGGTGCACATTTTACGCACACTTTGCACTTCATGTTAAAAAACATTATTTTTCAGAATTTAAATAAGGTCAGAATTCAAAAGTTATTCATTTTTGCACCATCTTTAAAATTCTGGACACTGACTAAAATGTACACATTGTAAACAAAAGAAAATGACCAGACTAGCATCTGTCACCCAAGTGTGCATAAAACGCACTATTACTTCCATTATAACCACTGTTTTTGATCCATAAAATATTAAGGAAGAAATTATACCCCAAAAAAAAATCATGTTTTTGTGTTTATTTGCATCAAACACTGTAGTGAGATGGTGATCAATAGAGATTATTTAAAGGTTTTAAAAAGTGTAAAATAAATGACTGATATATATGATTAGGATTGACCTTGATTTACAAAAATAAAATCAAATTAGAGCAGAAAAATAAAGCAATATGTAATATTTAATAGTTTGGAGTGCATTTTACGCACACTTGGAGACAGATATACTAGTATTTCTGAACATTTGACCTAACACCAAAAATAATGATTTGAATGAACCAATGTTGGTATGAATCACTGACACATACAAACACAGCATTTGAGGGTTAAAAATGTGACAATTATTGAGTATTTGGTATTTTTATTTACAGCTCAAGTTGATGAAATATGAAAAAAAATTTAAAAGAGTTAAAAACAAACTGTATGAAAACATTTTATGACATTCCACATGTGTGCTTTTGTGGCACCCTTGCTGGTGAGTCAGGGTGTTTCTGGGACGGAATCCCCAGGGTTCATTCATCGGTTGTGATCGTGGCGTGAAGGAGATTTTAAGCAATATAGTAGAAAAAAAAAATTTGCTCCAGGAAAACATCTTGTATCCCACCTTTAATTTTAGGAAAGTAAAGACCTTAGTGAGTCGAGCTGTTACACATCAGTAACGTAGTGGAAAAGAAACCAGACAGCAAAAAATAATAAAACAAGAAAAGGAAAGAAAAGTGCTGAAGAAAATCTGGGTGATTTTAGACAGAGGACGATGGAAGCCTGATGCGAGCTGTCGTCTGTCCAAGCCTGTAAACGGCCTCGTAAACACAGATGGTCCTCCATTCCACAACCCAACCACACACGGCAACGCAGAGGTAGACTCAAAGTAGGTACTAAAGCCTGAACAGAACCGACTGTGTCTGCGCAGAACCGACTGCATCTGCGCAGAACAGTCTGTATCTGCGCAGAAACGTCTGTGTCTGCGCAGAACCGTCTGTGTCTGCGCAGAACCGTCTGTGTCTGCGCAGAACCATCTGTGTCTGCGCAGAACCCTCTGTCTGCGCAGAACGGTCTGTGTCTGCGCAGAACCATCTGTGTCTGCGCAGAACGGTCTTTATCTGCGCAGAACCATCTGTGTATGCGCAGTACGGTCTTTATCTGCGCAGAACCATCTGTGTATGCGCAGAACGGTGTGTATCTGCGCAGAACGGTCTTTATCTGCGCAGAACCATCTGTGTATGCGCAGAACGGTCTGTATCTGCACAGAACCGACTGTATCTGCGCAGAACAGTCTGTGTCTGCACAGAACCGACTGTATCTGCACAGAACCGTCTGTGTCTGCACAGAACAGTCTGTATCTGCGCAGAACCGTCTGTGTCTGCAGGAGCCTGTCTCAGAACATCATGCACTGGTACACTGTCATTTAATTCGCATTCTCACCTGCGATTTTCTTTAATATTCAGCCTTTGTTTTTTTGTTTTTACTTTAGTCCAATGATAAACTATTACCAATTTTATTTTATTTTTTGTCCCATCAGCCTTAGCCAATGACCGATACAGGCTGCCGATATTTCTGAGCCCATATTTGGAGCCGATACTGATTTTTTTTTTTTTCCCTCTGTCAAATGATAACAAATGTCAGAAAATCTTCGTTAGCGATTGACTGATATGGGATACCAATTTTTATTTATTTATTTATTTATTTTACATCAGCCTTAGCCGATGAACGATACGGGCTGTTGATACTTCTAAACCGATAACACTGGTCTACAAGTAAAATGCTTCTGGAATCAAACTAATAACATGAGCACATGTGTTACTGGTACAGAACACTCCAGTCTTTAAACACTGGTTGGCTGAAGTTTCCAACATAAGTCTGGGGTCAAAATGTGAAATTCTCAGAATTAACAAGAGAATAGGTTTCACTCCAAAAATTGTTAGAATTAAACATTTTTAACCCAAGACACCATCTCAGAAACTACAGCCAACCAGTATTTGGATTTATTTAGTCTCTGTTCAGTATGACTACTTTTATTCTGGAGGTGTTCTCCTTGTAGACCAGTGTTGTTGCACTTCTGCAGGGTGTCCAGAAGGTGGAGCCAGAGGGCCAGTGTTCAGGAGGCTGCTTTTTCACTGGGTTTGGATGGAATATCAGAGGCAGAAACATTAACTATGCATCATCGTAACGTCGTCACATCTGGCAGTGAATTTGGCAATAAGTCTGAGTTGTAGAAACGTGTAAAAAAAATTAATAATAATAAAAAAAAAAAAAACTCGCTCCTTTCCTGCCTCAAACTACACAGTGGAAAAAAATCCAAATCTGATCAAGTGCATTTTTCTCATTTCTAGTTCAAATATCTGATCACACTTATGTGTAAGGCCACAGTGTTGGTCAATCTAGAGTGGATGAAATGATTCGAGGTCATTAATCCCTAAACATCACAACATAAACAACAAATCTGTGAAATACTATATATGTAGACAGAGAAGACAAAATAAAAATGATGCTAGAAAACAGGATGTTTTATTTTATTCAAAATATTGTAATAATTTTGACACAAAATTGCTGCAAAAAAAACGTAACAAATAAAACAATACATTTTCAATAGATTGACCAACGATTTTCATTTGAGTTCTATTACTCAGATTCAGACTAAATGTGTTTATAATGTATAAAACTAAGCCGTGAAAATATTACGTTTCACATTTTAATGCTCATGTATCTGGAACGGACGAACAAAAAAAAAAAACTGGTTTACGTTGGTCGCGTTCGTTACCATATGCAAAATAAAAACATCTAAGACTGTGATTTTTAAGGAAAAAACACATTTTATTTTATTTTAAATGTTCGTGTCCATTTGTAACGAACGTAATAACATAATTTTTTGGTGCAGAAAAATGGCATGTGCTATCGTCTCCTTCAGTTATTTTGTTCTTTTCTATAGTTTCTATGTGACAGAAGCTTCATTCAAACATTCTCAATTTAAAAAAACATTTTATTCATAATTTTTTTTACAACCTATGTCACACTTTGTTGCCCAGTATTGTGGCCTTACACTTAAAATCAGACAGAATCACCTACAGAGGAACATTTCAGTCCGATAGAAGAACTGATTTATAGACAATAGATCTGAAAAATCTTGCCAAGATAATTCCATTGGCAGATTTTTATTTTTTTTTTGGCTTAATTCAAGCAAAAACATCTTACATTATTATTTTAATTTTTTTGTACTTGTTTTTCGAGGGGCATTTTTTCCAGTGCAGCAGCTAGTCCGACTATGCATCATGTCCTGCTACAAAACTAACCATTTATTCTTCCCTGTTGTTTTAATTTTGAGTTTAACATACGGCGTCTGTCCTGTAATGAAGGTAATCATCACACATTTACCACTTCATGGAATCAAATCAAAGGGTGAAGCTTTTATCAGTCTTTATTTTGTCTTAACAGTCTGATCTGCTTTTATTTTTACTAGAGATAAAACTGTACTTCCATTGATGGGCAGAACATGAGATTCTCTCCCTTTTATTACCTATTGCAATAAGGAAACGGAAAGAACTGAACTATGTGCGTGTCGTCATGTTACTTTAACTTCAGTCTGTCGGCCTGTGTTCGTTACCATGAAAAAATGAGGAGTGGAATTCAGAAAGAAACTGGAGATGCTCTGGTTTGTTTTCATTGTCACAGGCTGACACATGACTGAAATAGAAATGTATCTGTAGGAAAAACTGTCATTTCATTTTAACCCATGAAGACCCAAACACGCACTGGCAACCAAAACCATATCTGAAGTCAAAAGTAATAATAATAATAATAATAATAATAAACTTTATTTGTATAGCACCTTTCATACAAGGATTGTAGCGCAAAGTGCTTCACATTGATAAAAATGTACAAGTTCATAAAAGGCTTAAGACAGAGGTAAAATCGGAAATAAAAGAGCAGGAAAAGAGAATTTTCACAAATTTGCATGTGCAATAAGTGAATATACATAATTCTAAAAGTTACTAAAGTGAAAGAGAAAATACAATTCTTTGCAATTATACAGAATTTTTTAAATATTTCAATAAAATGGGACATTCAGGATTTGGATTTGTAACCCCATTTTTTATCTCCCTTCAAAGGCTACTGAAAATAAAAACGTTTTAAATTTGGTTTTAAATTTATTAAGTGAGCTGGCTTCTCTAACGTCCTTTGGAATTGTTTTCCATAACTTTGGGGCATCCCCAGTTTTCTCTGCCATCTTTCTGTCTGTTGCTGATAGCCCTGTGTTGGATGTCCATCAGTTTGGCTTTGAGGCAGACAGTCCGGTTTTTGAGTCGTGTCTGTCGTCCAGCACAGTCCAAAGCCGGACACTTATTCATCCTCCTTATTGAGGATGTACCAGAATAAAGGCTGAATAATTGTTTGTCCCACTTCTTGAATTGCAATTAAATGCAATGCTGCTTATGGCCTAATCGCAATCGATTTAACAAAAGCAGCAAAATGACAAATGATAAATGTTAGACATGTCACTCAGCCACAGGAACATTTCTGCATGTTGTTTGGGAATGTAATAAGGTTTACACTTTCTGGTAAATAGTACTAGGTCACATAGGGCCATGGCTCGGTAAAACCATACCAAAATCACCAAGGTTATGTTTATTTTATTAACTAAGCCTGTAGAACCGCCTTCTTCCACTTGCGTAACATAGCCAAAATGAGAAATACTCTGTCTAAAAACGATGCAGAAAAACTAATTCATGCATTTGTTACATCTAGATTAGATTATTTTAACTCCTTGCATGTCCTATAATTATCTAAAAAGCTTCCAATTGGTGTAGAATGCAGCAGCAAGACTATTAACAAGATCAAATAGAAGAGAACACATCACCCCTGT
>JAPTYR010000019.1:8318203-8329662 GCA_029814505.1 Siphamia roseigaster | reverse complement strand
ATTGACTCCCAAGATCAGGTCGCACTACACGGAAGTGGTGATCGGAACTGCCATGGAAAAGGGGGCGGAGTCCACTCGAGTGTTCTGTTCAACCTCTTTGGTAACAGTCCTGCTAAAATAGCTTCTTCTCCAACAGGCGTGAGTGAAATAATGAAAATGGCCCAATAAAACGGAAATCGGAAAGTCGAGGAATTTTTCTAAATGCAAAAACAGTGACAGTTACAACCATCCAAACTGCATATGCACAGGGTGTCAGCGAAGAAACACCAGGTTTTAAAGAGTTAAAAGTCAGTCTGTGCCAGTTTCCAGTGATGAGTTTAAAAATACATATCCTTATAAATGAATACTATTTTGAACAGGACAAAACTAGTCATTGGAAGTAAAGGCGAGGGGTATATCCTTTAACCATCCCCAGGTCATGACCTTTCATTTACACTTGATTTGAAATCACAATTTCAGATATATGAACAAGTGTTTTGTGATTTTAAACTTTTGAGCACCCCCTTGTGGACACTCTAGAAATGTTAAATCATCCAAAACTTAAATCCGTTCTTCCCCTCCATGATATTGATTGATATGGAAAATATGGAATTTCTAAACCCAATATTTTTTCCAAGTTATCACGTTGACACAAAGGATACCCAGTAACGGCGGTCAGACCAAAAATATAATATCCCCGAAACTCTGGAGATATAATTCAACTTCCATTTACATAATATAAAACTTCCACAGATGCCACCATCTTAACAAAAGTTGTTTTATTCTCATGTGCTTGTGTAAATAAATTACAACAACGTCTTTTGTCACAAAAATAAAATGAAACTCAATCATCATGACATAATGGACTTTTTCCAGATGTAAGAACATGAGAATCTTTTTAAGGTAGTCCTGGTCGTTATCATGCGTCTTACAAATGCTCATTTCTCGAGGACTTAATCTTCAACCCAAGCCTGTCAAGTCTGCTGCCCAACCTGCCTGATCGGACCGAACGGCAGATAAACGAAAAGATGACAAACCAGAGAAGGGAGCAAAACAAAGATAAAGAGGCAAGTTTAAAAATGGAAATAAAGTCAGACCTGGATACTTCCTTCACTGGGGAAAAACAACACCTCAAGAGACAAGCTGACAAGAAAAACAACATCTAAAATGAAAAGTAAAAGCCTCATTCCAGTGTACCAACGGATGGAAAACTGGGTTTCTGTAGGATAATATTACGTCAATGATACAAAATGTTCTTCCAATGTAATTACAAGCTGGCTTAGGATAAGAAAAAATGTTGATACAAATATACTGAGGGTCAATGCTATAAGAAAACAAACTAAATCCAGTGCAAATGCACGACTTCTTTCAACTTCTCCTGATGTTTTTTCTGTGCTGGGCAGTCAGGACAAATAACACAGCGAAAGGAAACACCAGTTATTTTATCCCCAAGTGCTGAGGGAGTAATGACTGAAGAACAAGACGTGTGTCTGAGTGTTAACATCTGTCAGTGCTGGTTCTTCATCCCCTGTGGTTTGCCTGGTTTCTTATCCTGCTGCTGCTGCGGCGGCTGCTGCTGACCCCGACCAGGGCCGGTCATTCCCCTGCCTCGGCCGCCAAACAAACCTACAGAAAACACATGAAGCAAGCAAGGTTTAATTGTTTAGCACAATTCATACACAGGGCAATTCAGTGGTTTACAACAATAGAAAAAGAGACAAGTTAAAAACCATACAATTACAGTTAAAACACAAACAAAACAGAAATATCAATCAATTAAAATAAAGGTCAGAGGTCAGATAGAACCCTTTCAGTTATATGTAAGGTTCAACGGCCGTTTTCAGCCTGGATTTAAACACTGTCAGAGTAGAGGCCTGTCTGACGTCATCAGGAAGACTGTTCCAGAGTTTAGACTGTTCCAGAGTTTAAACTGTTCCAGAGTTTAGACTGTTCCAGAGTTCAGACTGTTCCAGAGTTCAGACTGTTCCAGAGTTCAGACTGTTCCAGGGTTTAGACTGTTCCGAGGTTTAGACTGTTCCAGTGTTTAGACTGTTCCACAGTTTAGACTGTTCCACAGTTTAAATTGTTCCTTAGTTTAGCTTCATGGAACTGAAACACAGCTTCACTGTGTTTCGTCCCGACAAAGACAACCTATTCAAGGAAAACATGGGATATAAAATGATAAAAAATTGCATTGGGGTCATTTTTGACCCCACCTATGCATGAGATTAAAAAAACAAAACAAAAACAAAACAAAAAAAGCCAGCAGCAAAAAAAGCCATGATCAGAAACATAACTCTGTTTGTATTTAAATCTGTCTCCTCATGTACAACATGAACAAATTTATCAACTTCCACAATGACACCCTGACCTCAGAGGCTTCTATTTTAACTTCAGAACAACACTTTACTTGTTATTGTGAGTTTTTAGGGTCAGTCCAGGTGCAAAGGTTCACTCTGGAGTCTAATGTTGGCCACATTAAAAAAGAAATATGAGCAAGAAAGAAAGAAAGAAAAAAAACAGATGTGAGAAATAAATGTGGAGTGAGCTCTAAGACTGGCACTGTGGAAGGAACTTTTGGAACGTCTGTGTCTGAAAGGAGAACAGAGGTCAGAATGAACCCAGTGAGGAGGTGGATGTACACAGTGAAGCCTGAAGGAGGCTGGGAGTTCAACTGCACACAGTTCCATCACAGTTTGATCTGGTTTCATTTAAATGTCTTCAGTTCACAGCGGCTGAACTTGGGTGAACTTCCTGCACTGCAAAAATCTAAATTTGACCAAGTGCATGTTTTTCATTTCTAGACCAAATAGCTCATCACACTTCACCCATAAAGACCCACTGACACATCTGTGCCACGTCCCAAATTCATTTCTCTGTTAAACTTTTTTTTTTTTTTTTTAAAGTAATTTATCATAATTTATTACAATAGTATACTCTGTATGCTATAGTGAACTATACTGTAGTGTACTCTGTATATTTTGTTTCTTTTTTGTGTAAATATTTCCCCTCCTGTATTTAATTCATTGATCATGTAGATGTTTAGAAATCTTCAGGTTAAAGTTGAGGTTTTTTTTGTATCAGAAACAGAGAAACCTGAAGAAAAGTGAATATATCGTTAACTGAACATAAACCCAGTGTGTCCATATAAATTTGTTTCACTGGTGAATCAGTGTAGAAGATGACTGTATTTGCTTTTTCATTAACCCTCAAATATCGCAAATATAACGTTCGCATAAAAACTTGCTTAATGGAAAAATGACAATTTTGACAAAACTCTCGTTTTTCGATTAAAAGTTTTGCATTGGCAAGAGGTGGTTTTTCGGGCATATCGCAAAAGGAATTTTGCGCAAAACTGCAATGGAAAGACTTTTTTTCACAACTACAGTCAGGTAAATTAAAGAACGGATATTAACAGACATTATAAAAAGTAAAGAAGAAGAGTTTGAACATAAATATGGTTTAAATGAACGTCTGAAGGAAGAGCCCTGATGGTGTCATGTGTAAACGAAAGAGCAGAGTTTAACGTCACACACGCTTTATTCCTCACAGCTCCGTCTGAAAACACATCGGTACCTCGGCACAGTCAGCAGTGCAACACACACTTACAGCACACTTCCTGCCTTCACAATAAAAGCATCCCGTGTTATATCCTGTCTAATCTGCAGGAAACCACGTAATTTTTAGTTTGGTATGAGATAGATTGGTTAATATAGAATAATAATGACTATATCTGTGAAACAACATGATATTTACGTCCGTCTCCACGTTTATGGAATGACTTCTCATGTCATCTCGTGATAATAAAGAAACAAATCATCGCATTTGTGATTTCATGGAAAACCGCACATAACGCACTTCTGCTTTTTCGACATTCAGTGAACATCGGTAAAGTTTTGCACAAATATCTAATGGAAAAGCGCCTACTGTCATTGTCTATTATGTCAAGGCAGACAAATATTATACACTCCCTGCTCAAAAAAATAGTCACCACCTGGATTTAACTATTCAAATAAGAGGCTTTTATTGGATACTACTACTGCTGTAATTACAATGTTTGGGCTTGGAATAAATGACTTACCCCTAAATGACATGGTGAGTAGCTTCTCTTTTCTAAAACAACCATCATTTTCCTTGGGAGCAGAAAGATTGGATACTGGAGAGAAGTGATGACGTGATAACCCATCATGCCTAGTGCCTACAGTTGCTTCTGTTGGTCAAGTCTAGGTTCAACAATGTTATATGTCCAAAAAGTGAGTTCAGCTGATGACCTGTACATACAGAAGGACTGGGTTTTCACATCAGGGGATATTTTTTCTTTCCTAATGGTACAGACATATTCCAAGACGACACAAAGTGATGCTCGGTGAAAGAGTCGTACGACCATCATGAGGTATCATTTTCTTACATGGGTTGACGACCGCAGAGTTCACACTTGAACCCGAATGAAAATATTTGGGATGTGATATAGAAGACTTTACAGAGCAATCCAATTCTACCATGTACAGCACAAGAACAAAAAAAAATGAATGCACTTTGGCATAAACATTGCAACAGAAAATATGTCCTATCATCAAACCTAAAGACAACCCAATAAAATAAGATTTCCATTTTGCTTTTTGTTCTGTTTCTATGGGTTTTTGTGGCCATGTAGCGTACCTCAGAGCCCTGTAAAGAGTTATGACACGCTTTGATGTTGCCGCTCCAGTGATCGCATGGTTCATGTAAGCCTGAATAGGTCCAAATGAAGTGGGCCCTGTCATGTTATTCTATGGGACAAACAGCAGTGAGCATGGTAAATCTCAAAATAAACCACACACAACCATTGTTGCACTATTGTATGTACTGTTATGTGTGTTATCCTTTTGAGTAGTGGGACAGACCAGTGAAAGGACTGAATTTATTACTTTGAAAACTTGAATTCTGGGGGGAAAGGTTTGTGTTAGCTTGGGTAAGTTATGGCACGTTGTTTGTAACGCATGTACGTGCTGAAAATTTCTCCAACATTTTATAATAGTAATGGATTAGATTTCTATAGCGCTTTTCAAAGACTTTACATTATTCATTCACTCGCACATTCTACCTCTGGTGGTGGTAAATTCCATTTGTAGCCATGGCTGCCCTGGGGCAGACTGACAGAAGCACCTACGGCCCCTCTGACCAAACATTCATACGCCAGTGTGAGCAGCACTGGAGGCAAGGAGGGTCAAGTGTCACGTCAAAGGACACAACAGACTAACTAGGACAGAGTGGGATTTGAACTGCCAACCCTTCAGTTATTGGACAACCTTAAAACATTTCTAACAATATTTGCCATCTAATGCGATGATTTGTCAGATATTTTAAAAAGTTATATCTAAATGTTAAATGGTACAAATAAAATTTAAATGTTAAACCTAAATATTAAATCTAAATATAAATGTGAAATGTAAATATTAAATCTAAATATTAAAAGTAAATGTGACATCTAAATGTTAAATCTCAAATCTAAACATTAAATCCAAATGTTTCAGCTGAAACTAAATATTTAACTACTATCCAAACCCATGCATATTAGTTAAATATTTAGTTTCAGCTGAAACATTTACATTTAATATTTCGATTTAACATTTACTTTTAACATTTAGATTTAATATTTAAATTTAACATTTATATTTAGATGTAATATTTAGGTTTAACATTTAACATTTATTTGTACCATTTAGATATACCTATTTAAAATATCCCTAAGATGACAAATATTGTTATAAATGTGCAAAAAGGGGAATCTGAAAATTTCACACTGTTTTTAAGATACTATTTCAAGCTAAATGTGACAAAATGTTGCATAAATTTTCAGCACGGACATGCTTTACAAACAGCGTTCCATCGTAGGCTACTTATGTGAGTGGTGCTAACTTTACAAGTTCATTCATTCTACAATTGTACTGTACTCATTAGGAGATAGACAATATACCATTTTTAAGTTTTACTTTTATAGGACTGTATTTATAAGTAGAAAACAGTGGTTCAATGTGTGAACCCTGCAGCTGAAGCTCTGCTCTCCTTATAACACACAATAAGGCATTAACCAGCGGATATTCCACAGAGGTGACCTTAGCCTGCTAGCATTAGCATTCATGCTAAACTAAACATTAGCATACTCAGAACAACAGAATTCTTATAGAATGAGTGCAATGCGATATTGAATTAACCCTTATTTTTTATTCACATCATTCTTCCTGAGTGGGAAGGCTTTGGTCCTATGATAAGAAGAAGGAAACAGTCACTTACACTGAGTGGGGCGTCTGTCTGGTGGCTGCAGGTCGGGGGGTCTGGGTCTTTGTGGTATTGATGGCCTGTCTGTCTGAAGGCCTTCTCTGTGGTTGGTCTCTCTGGAAAGGGTTGGTTCCTGGTTGAACGCGCCTCAGGCTGCCCCCATCACGGATGTACACCTGCTCTGGGGCTACCTCCTCACAGCGGGGCCCCTGGAACCCTGAGCGACACACACAGGTATGCGGTCGGCTGCAGGAGCCTCGGTTCTGGCAGGGGGGCTGGCAGTCAGCTGAAGAGGGAGCACAGATGGAGATCAGGTTTTCAGCAGGTCATGTTAAAGCATGTGCCCTCGAGTACAAGGGAGCAGTAGCAGAAATGGATTTCCCTGATCTCAGCACAGGGGCTCATTTTAAATGGATTCAATCAAGGGTCCATTAGCCTCAACTCTTTCTGTCCTTTTTATGCAGCAGAATGCCTGGAGGAGCTGCCATATTCAATTCATCCTGAGCCTTTAACTGCTCCGTTTAGTCTAAATGTATATGATCTCTTACATTAAATCCTTATCCAATTGCTCACTATGGTAAAGCTTATACTTCAGGTCCACGGCTCAGTTTACTGCCGCTAGCATTTCTGTATACAGTGATTTCCTACAAATACCTTTCGTCACTCATCTAGAATCCAGAATGAGCCCTCACTGTAACACAGGCAGCATAAAAATGCAATAAAACTAAGAGGTCGTAAAAGAATGAGCACATGGGAAAAACTGAACACTGAACGCCAACTGAAAATAGCTGACACTTCATCAAAGAAATAGCTTGTCCAGCTCTATCTTTATTTGAAAAATAAACTAAATATGAAAGGACTTACTGAACTTTAAAGATAAATGTGGGCAAAATATTTATCAATAGTCTACAAATACACCATGCTGAGGTCATTTTATGGTCATGGAAAAATAATCTGTGCCATTACCAGCCCACCCCTCCATCCTCCCATCGCACTCCAGATACTTTAAGCACTGGAAGACCTGTGGCACACAATTTAAAGTAAACAAGCCCTCAATCTTATGACACCAATGTATGTAGTAGACGTTGCTTGAGGATTTATGACATTGTCTTCAAACAGTAAATCAGCCCAGTGGTCTGTGGGGACTAAAGCAAACATCGGAGCTCTGTCAACAGGGCTATGGAATGCTATTGACACAGATGCTGTGGACACTGACAGATCGCAGGCAGGAACACTGCCACAGGTTTTGGCAGTGATGAGCACTGGCAGTCCAAAGGGCCCCATTGGGCACAAACATACACTCTACCTGCAGCATGCTTCCTGTTATTGTGATACTGCTCAGACTCCTGGACTCCTACTTTTAGTCTAGAGTCAAACTGCGCTGGATCCCATAAACGCTGTTTCAGACAACATGAGCTCAAAATGACAGAAGGCAACACGACAGCACTGTGTAAAAAGTGTTGACATCCAATTCCACATTCCCACAAGATAATTTAAGCTCCGCATGTCAGTTTTCTCAGAATTTCGTTATGGTTTTACCACAGCATTATGCATTATCAGACTGTGGTGTAATAAAAGTAACAAGCTGAGGATTTATATAAAGAAAACTAATCCACTCAAACATTTCGTTATAAATACTCTTAAGGAAAACTTAGACCATTTTTGATGACATGTACACATTTAGACAAATGCGGTTGTAGGTTTGTATAACTTGGTATGTGATCTGAATTTTCCATCACTGGATAAGAATTGCCTGAGCTCTGCTTGGCAAAAAGATGAATACATCATCTAACTAAAGTACAGGTTGGCTGGGTGCCACCGCCCTTTCCGGAGTCTGTTTAACCTCAAGTTTTGGGATGAAGCTGCGGATCAAATAGGCCAAAGATTCCAGTGACATTATGCTGCTGCTGCGGGTAGTACTCGGTAATGTGTGAAACTATGTTCTTCAAATAAACCATCTGAATTGAAATGAGAAACAGTGGAGGCCAGAAAAATAACCCAATAAATGAAGGTTCACGGCCGGCTTACGATGGGATATGTGTTCAATCGAGTGACGTGTGAGCCTTATTTTAGCAGAACTGAGCCCAGACAAACATGTGGCCTGTATTGATAACAGAGTGGACAGGTCAGTGACTCTGAGCCTGACATGTGCCCCACATGAAGCCTCTTGTATGGCCGAGGCGTACAGTGTCGCTGCCTGTCAGTGTTGTCTCTGGACTCTGCCTCTGGGCTGTTGAACACATTGTCGCAGTAATTGCTGTCGTGCAGATTTGTCTTGCACATCATTAAAACTAATTGCCTCACATTCCAGCCATTTCACAAATATGTGCAGCAATTATTACTTTGCGAGAGTAATAATAAAATGAGAATCCATCGGAAATAAAAGAGGAGAAATGGCAAACATTCCTGGCATTGCCACTTCAGCCTTAATTATGGCTGAGACAGCCTGGCCAAGTTTTAGGAGATTGTGTCCAGATCCAGTCATCTGAAAAGAGGAGACTATTAGACGGTTGTTGGCAGCGTTGAATTGTCCAAACAAACATGCTGAGCTAGACAAAGCAGTAATAAAAAACATTATTAATATGGAAACACTTTTTTCTTTGGAGAGAGGTCTGTGTGTCTCTTTTGCATCCAGTCCTCTCACATTTAAAAGGCGTAACGTGCCTTTTTAAGCAGCTTTAAGCCAAAGTAAGTGCACAAATAATCCGGATTCTATTGCAACAGTTATTAAAACAGCTAAAAATGATGAGTATTGACGCAGCACTTGGCTGTATGTAAGATGATCAAAGAAAACTCCACCACAGACTCTCATTTTTTACTTAGAGCTCATTTCCAGTCCATTACAATCCACCAGAGATTGTACTTCCTTTCTCTCTGACCCACAGTAATACAACCCATCGAATCTTTACAGTCCTCTCAGTCAGGAAGCAGTGATTTGAAACCAATAAGTGTCATAACTACAATCTGTAGCAAAATCTCCTCACGTTGTAAAGGTCAATAGTTCAACCAGGGGTGAAATGAAGTTTCTGAAGTTTTAGAATATTTGTAATCAGTGTGTAATTGTGATGAATAAAGAACAACTCTACAAGCAGAGCACATTATGCCCCATTATGAGATTTAGAGGATGGAAGCTCTATGGAGATTAGGATTCAGTCAAATATGACAAAGGCTTGACTAAAGATCCTTTCAAACCCTGTAACCAGGAGACAGGAAGCTGAGGAGTTAGTAGGCAACAAATTAGCAAAAAAGAAAAAAAAAAAATCAGAAACTTACCTGTGACTGGATAAATCCCAGTAGCCTTTTCATCAATATAATCAGTTTGGTGTGGCAACAGCAGAACTTTAGCAGAGAAGAAGATTGAATATGTGAAGAAAATATTGCTGCAACGTTGCAGAAAACTGATCCATACACAACTTGTGATTAAAAATGTGGTCTGGTAACTCTCCTGCGATGACAGATTGAGCCTCTCTTTAGGAGTCACCACCGAATCTGACAGATCTGATGAAACAGGTCAAGTGTTTAAGATTGTGGGAGGCAGCAGGGAGAGACAACCTTAAAATATGCCTTTCATCTGAACACACTATCCACTGAAGAAGTATGAATTGGTCTATTGAGCAGTTAATACAATTGCTCTCAATGCTAATGACTTCAAGTGAGTGTTAATCTCTTTCCAACATGTGATTTCCACATGGTTAAGAATGCATTTTAAGGCTTGCCAAAAGCTAACTTTGCTGTCTACAAGTAACGTCTTGTTACTGTTACTCTACCATTTCAGATTCTATACTGTTCTAATGAGAACCAGAAGGGAGGGAGTCTGTCACGGTTTGACTCATCCTTTATTTGCTCTTTGTGGTAACTCTTATATGGGTAGTATTTAACCAAATGGAGGTACCTCTGTCATAGATAGATACACATTTTTCAATCACAGTGCGGGTTTTTTTTGGTCTAATACAGTAGTTGAAGTTTTTATTCTCCTAACCGACTTTAGCTACGAAGGAGGATTTTGTTAACCTACAACTGACCCATGACACTGTGTACATTACTTTTAGCCACGCTATATCTCGGGTGCCTTCAAACTCCCATATTCAGCATCTAATGAGCCACATGCACGGAGCTCTGTGGAGGATATCTGGATCTGGGGGCGTGTGCCCGCCACTTGTAAAGCTGACTCTGTGAGACGTGGTGCTCACCAAAAACCCACAAACCCCATCCTCCAGAGGGTTCACATCCCAACAACTTCCATATGCTCTTTAAGCAGGAGGGTGCTATGATATATGTTAGCTATGGTCTTCCCTAACAACACTGTGGCCTCAATAAGCGCCTGTGAGACTTAAAGCCGGGGGGTGTTTGTTGTAAATGTTGCCCTGTGAGTGTCAATCAAGCCCAGCCTCGCAAATTTAGGGTTTTACACGGAGATAAATGTGACAGCAACTGCATGTCTCTGTTTCATGGCATTGGGAATAGTACAAGCAGATATCAGTCCTCCAAATGTCTTTTGACTCTCTATTATTTCTGTATGATGAAGAGTTCATGAACTGTGCAGGATAAATAAAGCAAAAAAAGGCAAGAAGATATCCAGGTCCAGACGCTGACTAGTACCTCATTTTAACGGCACTTGTGTCTATGGTAGCAATTAGAAAAACATGTGGTGCAGGAGTCCAAAGCAGGACCCAATTGCAACCTACAAACAGACACGCCAGCTGGAGTGGAGAAAGCTGCACTCCTGGTTTGGGGAGACAAAGTAAAAACGAGCTGTCCAGGATCTACGTTAATGATGGTCTTTGGGCCGCTGGGGTGTGTATTGATTACAGGATCTGTCTAATGGGCCATAAGTCTGTGCAGGCAACATGGAGTGTTATACCGCTGAACTGTGAACTGGGTGACCCCCACAAATCGACACACGACATCGAGCAAAACCGAGGAGGCTTCCATGGTTGTCTTGGTAATTTCAACTTTGACTCAATGATGTCACCGCAAACATTTTAAAACCCTCTTCCTGTTCTTGTAAAACAGAAGGATCAGGACGTTTGGTTATCATAGGTATTTTTTTTTTTCAAGGTCTGGGAAAAGGAAGTTGCTTCTATGTTGAATGTTTCAATATTACAATACCACCAGTGTTGGGGAAGTTACTTAAAAACTGTAATCCACTACTTCTTACTTGTTACTGTCATTTTAAAGTAATGCCTTACTTTACAATATTACTCTATTGAAAAAGTAAGGCA